>PITB01010718.1:0-60540 GCA_004024585.1 Paradoxurus hermaphroditus
ATAACCTGAGCTGAGATCAAGAGTCGATGCGTAACCGACTGTGCCGCAAGGCGCCCCGAGATCAGCTATCTTGACCGAGGGTTCCTAACAGCTACAGAATGACGTGCTGGCTTGAGGCCTAGCACGCAAGAGGGCCGGCGGCTCGCACCCGGGGCTTCGGAGTCCTGAGTTGCTGTTAAGAAGTCCAGCTACCCTGCTAGAGGTGTTTACCCCCACACCCCACCCGCCGCAAGCTGAGGGCCTCCCATCCTAGCCCGTAGATCCCTCGTGGGCGGTGAGGGCCACACAGGTAAGCAGCAACAGATAACTGACACTTTAGAAAATAATGCCCAAGGCAACAGCTTTATGCGTTTATTCTCTACTTTTTTTTAACTTTCTAGTAGATTATTAAAAGGTCATGCTTGTGAAAATTCTACTCGTTTCAAATGATAAAATCCAGGAAAGAAAAAAAACAGTATATACCTTGAAAATTTTTTTTCCAAGCTGCCCAGGCTTCAATCACATTTAAATGCTACTGCAGACTTAGATTTTATGCCAACTTCCATTGTAGGGGAAGGACTGCTATGGAATGAAAACCTTCAAAATACAAAATATACAAAATTCAAAACCTCACACGACCTGATTCTTCACTCCCCATGAGGTGCTGTCCCTTCCCACTTTTCTGTCCAGAACTTGGCCGGCACACTCCCAGCCCATCGGAAGCTTGTGGGAGTGACTGTGACATCCGCATGCGTGCTCTCAAGGACCATACCACTTTTCTGGTCACCTGAGATTCTGTGCAGGAAGAGCTCTCCTTGACAAAATACAACTGACACAACGTCAAGTCTAGGCGCTTCGGAAACGCCACTGTAAAGATAAAGAAGAGGTGGCACCCAATTCTCAGCAAGTAGCTGATCATCCCTCTGCATACCTCAGCTAAAGCTCACAGTATTTCAAACAAATACGAATGTTACATGGTATCAGTTTCCTCACACAAAATGCCACAGGACCTAGGCGAAGCCTATTCAGCGAAAATGTGTTGCTGACATTTAACACTGTTAATACTTTACCTGCCCCAATGGTGAAGGCTTGGACACTTTTTCTGGAGGTCTAAACACCTGGCAGATGGAATTGCTTGGTCCAAGTAAAACCGCCAGGCTTCAAACACTGCTGCTGTCAGTAAAGGTTCTCAAGGAACAATGAAGATTATCTCGAGACTATTCCCACGGTATAAGCTCCTAAAAGAAAATAGGAAAATAATTCATAGACATAAGTAACTGGAACTAAAACCACATTAACAACAAAAAAAATCCCATCAACTTTCCAAGTAATCGGATAGGAGTGTATGCTATCGCATGACCCACAAAGACATCCAGGGAGTCAAAAAAAGAAAAAGATCAAACACAGTTCCGTTCCTTAAGGACTTTTAACGAAGGAAAGACATGGTAACTACGCTCGCTCTGGACGGTGGCTAGGCCAGCCCCCGGGGAAGGGGTGGTCCTGGCTGGTGCACTGGGGAGGCCAGGAGGAAGCTGCAGCAACAGTGCAGAGACCTCGGCAGGATGGAGGTTTCAAAATCAGATGCTGGTTATCAGCTGCTTTCCAATCACGACCTCACTGCTGAGATGGACCCAGCTCAATAAAACCCAATATGGAGAGAAACAAAACACGAAAAGGCGGCATACGTGAACAGAAATACCCTAAAAATCTTAATACTGTAGCCATGCCATCATTTTAGTTAAAGGCAAGAAAAACTTTAGAAAACTGTTATTTACAGTTACTTCACATGGATGTAGTTCAGTTCATCTACATGAACCTAAAAACCTGTTCTCCTCCTCCTGCAAACAGCGAAACCAGTTCACACACACACTGAGCAAACAAATCCTGCAATGATCTTTTCAGACGTCTCCTGCTCTGGCTGACTGGCGAGGGAGCCCCCTCCCAGCTGAACCCTCACCTCCAGCAGCCCTCCGATAAACGAAACCGTGGTCTCCTTAGTGACCCCAGAACAAAGATCAACATTCTGACCCTTCTCCTTTTAAAGAGACAGCGATGGCTCCACTCTGAGGAGCCAAATCCGCCTTTGTGGCCACCAAATCTCTCAAATGTGGTAAATACATCTCAAATTGAGGCTTCAACAGATGCTTTGCTTCTCAGAATAAACTGGAAATAAAGTTTACTTCAATATTTTACAACACTGAGCGTTTATAAAAGCAAAGAAATTAAAATGTCCTTAAAATGAGAATTTTAAATTCACTTTAATCTGAAAAATAAACATTCCTGGATTTGAGTTCTGAATAATTAAAGAAGGAAAATCTAGTTACTTCCATAAGTGGGATGAGATGCAGTATATTCGGGTTAGATCGGATCATTTTAGATAATCCTGACTTTATATTTACCTTAACAATATTAATTTTGCGATAATTTCTTCAGCCCAAAAATTCTACTCTAAAATTGCAGCCCAGTGAAAGGAGCCGAACCATGCTGCGCTTGGACGCGGGGTGTAAGAGTCCGCCGAGGCGCTGAAGCGATGGCGGGCATTCCCGACACAGACACCGGGAGAACAGAAGAACGAGACGACGGGAAGTCACCTTCCTCTATTTCAGCGAGGTGTCCTCCTCGCTGCCCAGCGGAAGCCCCCTTCCCCCAAAAGGTGCGCACGGGCAAAGCCAGAGCCCCCTTGTGCTCTTCGAAGGTTGACGGCCCCCAAAAGCTTTTGTTTCAAACACAAAAAGGGAGAAAGTTCCTGGTTACTGTCACTGGCTGTCCCTGCGCAGCACTGGGGAGCCTGCAGGGAGCCAGTTCTCGAAGAGCTGCAGTCTGTGGACCGGCCGGCGGGCTGTCGAGCAGGCACCTGCCTGGGCAGAGCACACGTGGTGGCACACTTCCCTAAGATGCAGAAGCCGGGTGGCCTTGACGCCTGCACCTGGCTCCTCAAACATCTTTACTTGGCGGGGGTGGGGGCATTGGGCTCCTGTGGTTTTCAAGGTTGTAATTTGCACTTGAAACCTCGAATTTTATCACTGGTGGCGAAGACTGCAGTTGCTTTCCCAGAGACTCACGTCATTCACCTGAGAAAATAACCCGCAGAACGTGGAACGCGACAAGAGCCTGTCGGTTCTCTCAGGACAGAGTACCCTTCCGGAGGAGGCCAGGCCTCTCTGGGGGACTCGCCATTTCACCACAGGGGACATTCGAAGGCAGGGCCACTGCAGTCACGAGGTCCCACCAGGTCCCCAGGCCTTGCCGCTGGCCCCGGGGGCTCGGGGACCCCACTGGGAGGAGCCCCGCACGCCCCGCACGCCCCGCACGCCCCGCACGTGTGCAAAGCGATGGTCCCGTGCCTGGGTATCAGAAGGGCCCAGGCATTTCCTCCCACAAAACTGCTCTAAAACCACTAAATTCTTCCTTCAGATTCTCCAACTTTTCAAAATGTTAAGCAAGTTGTGATATGTTTTAATTTTTTGAGAGAGAAAGAGCGTAAGCATGCATGCGTGCATGAGTGGGGGAGGGGTAGAGAGAATCCCAAGCAGGCTCTGAGCTGTCAGCACAGACCCTGACAAAGGGCTCGAACCCACGAACTGTGAGATCATGAGCTGAGCCACAGGTGGATGCTTAACTTACTGAGCCACCCAGGAGTCCCTAAAATCTTTTAAAATTATTTTATTTTCTTAAATGTTTATTTTTGGGACAAGGTGCACACGTGAGGGGGGGGGAGAATGGGGGAGGAGGAGGGGCAGAGAGAGGAAGAGACAGAGGATACGAGTGGGCTCTGTGAGAACTGAGCCATGAGATCGTGACCTCAGCCTAAGCTGGACCTTAACAGAATGAGCCCTCTTTTTTTTTAAGCCAAGCCAAACCAAATGAAACCCAACACCCACCCCCGAATAGCCTTAGTGTCAGTGCTACAGGACGTTCAACCTGGGAAACCCAAGGGCTCAACTTCTAGGACGCACCTACGGAAGGGACTGCGATGTGGCTGCGGACCGAGAGACTGGTTTCCCTAAGGCGCCGTGTGCAACCCGATGCAGTTTCTGTTTTCACAGCGTGGTGACTCTGGGGAAACAGCCGGCGCTGCTTCTCAAAAAGATAACACGGTCTGCCGTGCCACCACGCACCTGGTGGCAAAATGGCACTTCTCGGACCCTCCAACCCTCTGAAACAATATTCAAAACAAATGATACCAATTTTGAAAAAATTCTAACCAGCCAGCCAGAAATTATATCCAGTGTTACAACACAGCCTTGTTGTTTTTGACTCGTTAACCCCAAATCTAAAATCCTGACAAATCGGGCCAGAGTTGGCGCTTCCGTTTGTACTAAGAGTCTGTCTTCCCTCCTAACAACCACCCTTCGGTGCTCACGATAAAGGGCTGAGAAGGTGCTGGATGCCTCCCACTACTAACAAGAAAAGATTTCCCAACTGAAGACTCCTTCCCACACGACGGCCCCTGGCGAGTGCACAGGCACAGGCTCCGCCGCCCGGGCTGCCCCCACTCGCCGGCCCTGGACGTCTGCGGCAGCCAACGCCACGCCTGCCTTCTGACCACGGACAAGAGAGAGACTTGGGCCCACGAAATAAACTAAAAAATACAATCTTTGCTTATCTGAACATCTATGCAGGACCTGACCTGACGTGTTTTAATTACACTGAAGTCTTTTACAGCTAATTCGGAGTTTCAAAACCCATGGTCGTTAATAAAATTATCCTGATGGGGGGGGTGCCTAGGTGGCTCAGTCAGTTGAGCAGCTCGTCTCATGGTCTTCTGGCTCATGAGTTCGAGCCTGGCATCTGACTCTCTGCTGTCAGTGTGGAGCCCACTGTGGATCCTGTTACCCTCCGCCCCCTGCACCTCCTCTGCTCACCCGCTCTCTCAAAAATAAACAAACATAAAAAAATATAAAAAAATAAAATCATCCTGATGAAGCAAAGGTGTCCACAACACAGTCAGGAGACATATATAGAGAGACGTCTAGAAATGACCCTGCTTAAAATCTCTTAGTACTGCTTTTACACATATGCGGAGACAAAAAGCAAAAGTCGCTGCTTGAAAGCATCCTGGGGACTGAGGCCTGGCCAGGCTCTGGCGTCCAGCCGGGCCTCCAGGTCATCATGGGCATGCAACGGGCACGGATTTCCCTTTATCCAGTTTCTGTTGCGGACACAGGCTTGTGACCTTGGTGGGCCAACTCCACATGGGTGTCAGCAGCCGACAGCAGAGCAACCACATCAAGTCTACCAAGGTTACGGAGAAGGAAACGAGGCTTTCACTTTTCTAATGCCGTGGACAGTCTCCTACACCACGGCCTGTGGTGTGCATGCCCCCGAAAAGTTCACGGTGAACTAGACCTAAGGTGATGGAACTCCTAGGAGATGGGAGGTGCTTAGGTCATAAGGTCAGAGCCCTTAGGAAGAGCCCCCCAGAGAGCTCTCCTGCCCCCTGCAACCCTGAAGACCCCGCACCAGCACCTGAACATGCTAGCCCCCTGCTCTTCGGCCTCCAGATCTGTAAGAAATAAAGGTGTTCCTTGTAAGCCCCCCAGTCCACAGTCTTTTGTTAAAGCAACTCAAGCAGACTGAGCCAGCTCCCCTCTGGTCTCTCTGAACAAAAACATGGTTTCGAATACCCCAAGGGACCGCCAGAATCCCACATCCTAGGGGACTGGTGCTCTTACGACAAGGCCACTGCCTGGCTCTTAGTGATCCTCTGAACTACACAGGTTCTCGCACTCATTAGAAAATCTGTCTTGGGGAGGGCCTGGGCGGCTCAGTCAGTGAAGTGACCGACTTCAGTTCAGGTCATGATCTCATGGTTCGTGAGTTCGAGCCCCGCGTTGGGCTTGCTGCTGTCAATGCAGAGCCTGCCTCAGATCCTTTGTCCCCACCTCTCTCTGTCCCTCCCCCACTTACATTCTCTCTCTCAAAAATAAACATTAAAAAAAAAAATGTGATATGGGACAAACTTGGCTACTGCTAAATGCCCAAGAACGACACTGGGAGGGGTTCCCAGACAGGAGTGTCCCCTCTCCTTCCTTCTCCGACAGACAGAAAGAGGGAGAGGGGTGCATGTGTGCGCACAGAGAAAATGAGGGCACTGTGAGTCACCTCCCTGGGCAGTATGATGTTCAAGCGCCAGCCACCCCTGCTAGGCACTCCGGGAGCTGTTTCCCCTGAAGAGTCTCTAGGTCTTGTAGCTGTAAAGAAACCTGACCCTCCAGGGAGGACCCTGACCCAACTGGCCACCCTATTGCTTTTATACGCACAGTGGTCTGTCTGGGCCCCAAGTGCACCTGTGGCTGGCTGGCATTCCTTTCCGGCACCAGGGAGGGCACTGCTGCAGGACCCCACACCATTGTCGTTTCCTGGGGTCATGCCATGGGAGACCCGCATCATCGCATAGCCGATAAAGGCCATGCTCGCCCCCATTTTCACTGCAGCAGGAATTAACATCTAGTGAAGGGCTGTGTATAATGAAAGGATGTCGTCTTACAGTCAACACGAAGTGCCACGTTCACAGACACCACAGCCAGGCCACATGACCTAAGGCCCAAAGGAGTCTCAGAGCCCCTCCTGCCCAAGCTCTGGGCCTCTCTTCATTTCAGGTGGTTTACTTGGAGGAAGAGTGGGTACCGGTATGACAAACCAGCCTTATTCCAAATTCTTCCTGAAAAGCACACAAGTGGCGGAGCCAATAAAAATTCAAAGACTTTGTCTAACTTCCTAAAAGTAACCTATTTTCCCAGATGTTAACGTTTAAAGTCAACTATTTTGTAAAGTTCTCATTTCTTAACAACAGAGCCTCTCTAATCATTATTTGAAGCAGAAGTTCTCAAAACGTGGTCCACAGGGCTCTCAGGGAGTCCCCTTGGTCAACTCATCTCCACAACCACGAAGGGCATCACGTGCCTCTCCCGTTGGCCACTCGGGAGCGGGTGGTAAAGCTTTCTGGAAGCTAAACGACAGTGATGTTACTAGAGCCTGCATACAGAAGCAGACGTAAGGATCCAGCTGTTGTCAGTTAAGCCGGAAGTTAAAAAAGTTACCTGTCATTATTTTAGTCTTAGAAAACAGTTTTTATAGGTTATTCACGTTAACATGCAAGGTTTTATATTCAAAAATGAATAAATTTACACATCTTTTAAATGACAAGTCCAGTAAATACCAATAGATACACGTAAATAAAGACTCTGTGATACCGTAGTAACTTTAGGTGTATAAAAACGTCTTGAGCTTAGGGGTAAAGAGCAAGCTTTAAGGGTAACTTTACAGCACCGCTCTTGCTGGGCCGAAAGCAGTTCAGGGCTGTGTCCTTCCTGGTCCACTTAGTCTCGGACTCTTCCACACTCTCCATCCCACTGCCAAGTGATTACTGGGAAGGCACTTCTTTCCAGTTACGAAATGGTAGACTCACGGTGGCTGCCACCTGACATCAAGAAGAACATGGTTTGGGGAAGACACAAAGGTCTTCTCTCCCGAGCACCTACTTGGTTAAGCGGAGCTGTTGGGACCACAGGCCAGAGGCTGGCCAAGAGAAAAGGACCAACGGTGGAGAAGGTCAAGAAGTCACCATGTTTCAGCTGGAGTCTTCTTTTCTTTCTCTGATATGAGCCGAAGCCAATATCCAGTTTTGTACCGGGGGTTGGGGGTAAATGGGAAAGGTCCCAGCTTAAATAAATTACAGAGCAACAGATCTTCTCTATCAATTCTGACAGCTTCCAGTAGAGCCAAGTGTGACAGTTAAGCCGGTACACACTGCAACTTCAGATTCTCTTACTGTTGTTGCACGTGTGCGAAGTACAGACAGAATCTTACTACTAGAAGTACACAGACAGAATCTCTTACTACTAAAACACATGCCGTGAAAAGGCAGACAGTGTAAATCACAATCTAACAGATCGAGTCCACAACTAGTGTCCACCTAGCCCCATTATCTCCATGGGGTGCTAGGGCACCTGTGGAGGGGTGGAACCCCTCTTTGTGCAGGTTCAGCACTCTTGGTCCTGACCAAGGCAGTCAGCAGTACCCCCCTCCTCCATGAATAAGGGGTAGTTCTTGTGATGAGCAGGCTGGGTTCAGGAGGCTCATCAAGGGCAGCACTGCAGAGCATCACAAGAACACGGCTTCAACGCCAGCTGCAAACCTCACAGGTAGACATGCTGAAGAAGTGCGCTCTCCTTCGGGCTGTGCGGACTGTGGACAACTGGGACCTCCCAATTTCCTAAAAGAATACCTGAAACTACACCGTGTCAAGTGACAGTGCTTGCACACAGCAAGCAGGCAGTAAGCGGTCATCTATTAACCTGACAACGTCTGTGTTGGTGAGCGTTTGGAGAGGCAGGCCCCTAGGAGAGTCTACTTGATAAGCATTTACCAAGATGCTCTCCTGTACACGGCACCAAGACAGAGCAGGCAACATTCCTGCCTCGTGGTCCAGGGGAACATGTCTTGCTCTGACCTGGCTGAGACAGCTGGGAAAGGGCAGGTGTGTTTATAAGGGCCCTCCCAGCCATGCTCCCCGCCCCCCCCACCAGAGGGACACAAATCCATCAGAACACTTGACTCTGGGAGGCGGAAAAAAAAAATCGAGTAACATCCACATAATGGAATTCTTTAAGACTGCAATTGAAGGATGACAAACTGCATAGCCACTGCCTTGGAGAGTGAGTCCCACAGGAGTGAAGAGCACAGTGGTCACACTCCATAAACACCTCCTGCCACTCCCCCGCCCCACACATTCAGGAACGGGGGAACAGCTGGAATGTGGGCTTCTGAATGGCTTCTAGTGTTCTTGCCTTTTTTAAATATTGTTTTAATTTTCTGGGTATTTGTAACTCAACACACAGTAAAGCTGTCTTTATATTGGGGGGGGAGAATCTCATTTACTTTCTTATAAAGGTGTGGTAAACACCATTTAAATGTCTGTATCAGCACATGAAAAACAAAACCATAACACCTAACTCTGGTACCCGCAGACAGAAATATTATACAGGTTAATCACCACCTACTGATTATGTTTTAGTCACAGCTGCAAGAATCCTTATTAAAATATGCACAATTACCTATTCAAAATCAAGTAACAGCTTACCCTCAAAATATAAAATGAGGTCTAACCGAGAAAAACTATTCTCTAGTAGTGTGGGCACTCACACCAAGTGAGCTCAATTCAGACTGTTTTTCACCCCTCTTTCCCAATTAGTGTGTTTCCATCAACTGTTAACCACAGAGCTTTGTAATGGAATCAGTGCAAGTCATTTGACACTAACTCTACAGATGGAATTATTAGGTATCCACTCCAAGGGACCACACCGTGGAAATACGAAAATACACACAGGAGAAACTCCATTTAGGAGAAGCCTTCTAAAAGGACTCCCCGAGTCCACCAGTCATGTTGGAGTCAGGCCTCTGTGAGACACAGCGCCACACTACAGGGACCCAAGGACAACAGTGAGCTGGCTTAACCTGTAAATACATTCAATCCTTGCTCCGCAAGAGCCCAATGGAAATCCTTTGGTATCACTGGACGGTGTATGAGAATAAAGTGTGTCGTGCTAAGGGAAATATAAAACAATCAGAACCTTGAACATCTTGCAAACACGTAGCAAAACAAGAAAGAAACCGGTCTCTGAGCTGCCTGAGAGACTTAGGCACCCTATGGTAGTAGAACTTACAGTGTCAACAGCAGGACCTGAAAACTCCGCAGCCACAAGAAAACGGGAGACCAAGTCCCCACTCCAATACCCCCCACAAAGGCCAGCTCTGCCCACCACAAAGCCTCAGAAGCACTGGGTGGCTCTCCTCCAGGCCCCCCAGCAACATGTGTCCTCCACAAGCCATTGTGATGCGTGCGCGCACACACCCACATCACTGGGGGCCAGGACAGACAGTGGTAACCGTGGGCCGCAGTCACAGGAGGGGATCCACCTGTGATCACACGACTTTGTATTTGTGCTTTCTTCTTGTCAGTACCAAATTCTGCCTGAAATAATCTCACCTTAACCCGAAACTAACAAGGGACAGTTCTTGGTGGGATACGCACTATTCCAAGATTCACAGCTCAAGTCCCCGAGAAGACGGGCGAGTAGGAGAACGGGATGCCTGGAACACACATTCGGCAGAAGTTTCACAACGGGGCTTGGGCTGGGTCTCCCCAGGTGACACTTCTGAGATGCCAGTGCTGTGTTTCAAACAGGAGCCCAGGGTGCCCGTCCCAGAGACGCCAGCACAGGGGCCACTAGGGCTCTGGGCTGCAGGGCACGCAGGGCTGGCCCTTGAAGGGGCTGGCCTGTCCCCACGGGGCCCCGCGGCGCTGGTCTCAAGGCTGGGAAGGCCGGCACCCAGGAGGCACCAAATAACGCAGGGCTGCAGCGCCTCTGGTGGGTGGGCCCCTCGGAAACAGGCCGCGGTCCTGGGGCCCGCTCCCGCACTTCCGCTTCCTGGAGGTCGGCCCGGGCGCAGAACGCCCACCTCTCACTCCGGCAGCGTCCCGGCGGCGACAAGGGACCGGTCTCCACGTCAGGGGGCGGACCAAGCGCCCGCGGCTCAGCCCCCGCTGCTGTGACCCAGGCCGGACTCCAGGCTCCTTTACGAGGGAGGCGCCCGGTTCCGAGAGGAAACCCGCCCGGAGCTCCGGGGCCGCCGGCGGCGCGGGCGGACGTGGAGGCCTTCGGCAACCGCGCCCCGGGGCCGGGGAAGCGTGCGGCTCACGGCGGCCCCCGCTCCGCGCACCCTACCAGCCACCGCTCGTGTTAACCGGCGCTCCGTGCCCGTTCCAGCCTCCGGCGGCCGGACGCCTGCGGAAGGACTCGCCGGCCGCAGAGCGTGCTTCGCGCAGCAGGGCGGGAAGCTAGAGAACGCAACTGGGGACCCGAGCGTCAAAGCTGCGAGCGACAGAAAGGGGACGGCCGCCAGAGGCACGCTCCCCTGGAAGGGGAAAGCTGGCCCGCAGAGTAAAACGGGACACAAACGTGGCCCGCGTACGTCAAAATGACAAAATAACTACACAGAAAACTAAAAATCAGTATTTTACGACGAGGCAAATATTCTTCCAGGAAACCTATTTTCCGAAAGCCTCCCCTGCTTCCTGGAGCGCCGGAGGCCGCGCTCCTCCGGTTACACGACAGCGAACGCCGGGAACCGCACTCACGCTCCAAGAAAAGATCCCCGAACGAACCTTCACGGCCGTGAAGGCCGTCCAGACGAACGAACCGGGCTAGGAGCACCCGCTGGGCCGGCGGCACTCGGTGCCAACAGTCCCTCGTACGCCGACGCCCGCTGGACTTGGACCTCCAGGGAAGAGCGGCGCCCCTGCCCTCCGACCAGCGGGCCTCCCGCACTGCTGACCTGGGCCAACGGACAGCGCTGCGCTATCGTCCCCTCCGGTCCGTTCACATCGGGACCAGGCCCCCGAGCAATCACCCTCCTCCCGCGGACCCGCAGCCCAAGGCAGGCGCCCACGCGCGGCGGGGGCCTCCGAGTGGCCTCGAGAGGTGACCCCGCTCCGTGGGCCCCCTCCCCCCCCGCGACCCCCTCTCCGCGGGCCTCCTGCCCCCCGCCGCTCTCTCTCAGCCGCCCTGCCCCTCAACTGTCCCCCTTCTCCGCTCCCTCTCCCGAACCTCGCCTCCCCTCTCCCCCCCTCAGCCGCCTCCTCCTCCCGTCCCTCCCGCCATCCCCGCGGCCGCCGCCATCTTCTCTTCTCGGCGGGAGCGCAGCGAGGGCCGGCGCGGCCGCCGCGGCTTGTCGGAGGGGCCGGGCTCCCGTCCCGCCGCCGCCCCCGAGTGCAGCCCCGCGGCAGCCGGCCAGTCTGCCCGGCGGCCGGGACGCCACTCACCGGGGGTCGCAGGCCTCTGGGGTCCCGCAGCCATTTCCTCAGAGCTCGGCGGAGTGGGCGGGAGGGCGGGGTCGGCGCCGGGCACCGAGGCGCGGGGCTAGAGGGGCCGGCCGCGTCCGGAGCAGCGCCCCCGCGCGGAGGGAGGAGGCCCCGCCCCGCGCGCGCCTGCGCTCTGCGCCGCGGCTTCCAGACGGCCGACTCCGGCCAAAGCCGGCGGGAACCCCGGGGCCGCTAGCCCCAGGCAGGCCGGCCCACGGCGGAGAGCCCTGGGCCTGGGCTGGCTTTGCGGCGAGGGGGCGGGGACGAGGATAAAGAAGCAGCCGCGCTCTCAAGTTTGTGCGGCAAGCCGGCCCCAGCCGCCTCCCGCACGCTCAGCTCGGGCCCATCTGCCCGCAGCGGCTGCAAGGAAAAGGAAAAGGTTCTGCCCCCCATCCGGATCTTCTTCACTTCGGGCCGACCAGTGACACTCCAGCACCGGCCAGTCCCCAGTTACTCCACAAACAGACCGCAGAGTCGAGAAGCACCGGGGAACCTCGGGGCCCTGTGGACACCGAACACTGGCCCTGAGGGCAGGAACTCCGTGGCTGAGGGCCTCTGCCCCCATTACGTACGTGCCTCTACTGCCCCCTGCTCCCCCGTTCCTTAGAAGCAGGACCTCCTTGGCTTTGGTTTCAGCCCAGGTCAAAAGGCGGAAAGGCGCTCTGTGTACAGTGGCCCTGCGCACAGCTGACCCTGCAGGCGCCTCCCTGACACTTCCATGCGTGAGAACCAGAGGCTGGGGTCCGGTGTGCTTTGTAATCAACCTCTATTGCTAAAGATCACAAGACCTGCTAGTTTCTGAGGGACTGGATTTTCTCCAAAGGAATACAACGCAGTGTTTCTGCCGGCGGGATTCCATTGGGACCACCTTCATGGAATCCTGCAGGGGTGGGCTCTCCACTCTTCCATCATGACTGTGTCTTCAAGTTTGCCCCCCCCCCCCACACACGGAGTGGGGAGTTTAGAGAGCAGACGGCTGGGAGGTGAAACCAGCTGGCACGAGCGGTGTGATCTTGGGCAGGTTCTCTAAACGGGGAAGATCACAGGCCTTCCCAGACGGGAGTTGGAATGGGGCATCGTGGCTCAGCCTCCTTACTGGAGGAGCTTTGAATGAAGCAAAGCCAGCTGCAATGTCTCTGCAAAGTGAGATTGTAATGATCCCCAGGTGCCACGTCAGGTGGCTGCTTGCAGGGATGGAAGACGGGGACTTAGGACAGTATGTAAGTCAGGGCACTGAGAACTGTGTTCGAGATGGGGCACTGCTCTAGATGTGTTCTCCTCGGTTCTTCTACCCGTGTCCAGAGAGCCTCAGCCAGGAAAATAAGTGGAAGTATCCAAAAGAGAGGGAGTATGGTGTTTCCCATTTGTACAGAGCGATACTCGTTTCTCCTAGCTTTCAGAATGGTTCCTGTGACTCTGAGATGTTGCCCTGCAGATTCAATGAAAAATAAAAAAGTTGACCTCGGAAGAAAGCAGTATTTTAATTAGTGTGAGGCATGGGAACTATATTTCCTTTATGGCTGCTTTCATCTCTTAAGTTTCTAAATGAATCCATCCAATTAAAAAAAAAAAAAAAAAAGCCAAAGTAGTGCCTGTCACAGATTCTGACAGAAAAGCAGTGATGCTGAAGTGGGCCTCATAGGCTGACTGTAACACAAAGTATGTACCAGAGAGTTCCTGAGCCCGCTGGTGAGCGTGAGGAGAAAGGTCACCTCGACAAGCAAGTCTTAGGGCAGGGTGCCAGGTGCCAGTCTTCTGCCATCACCCCTGGCCCTTGGGGCCTCAGGAGGGCTGCAGCTACAATGTACAGGCTGTAATTTAAGAGATTTGTTTCCAAAATGAACAAGTACTTGAAAAGTGAAAGAGACTGAACTCAGGTCTAACAGGGGCTTTCTGGATTTGTCCAGAACAGAAACCGTGTTTGAATTAATTCGCCCTCTTGCCTGGCTCACAAAACCAAAATAGTGAAGGTGAGAAAGAGCATTGAAAGGAAATAAAACAAGAGTAACAGAGGCCAAGCCATCCGTGGTTTCAAAAGGATTCCCAGAGCTTTATTCTGAACTTCGACAAAATCAATACACGTAAATTACCTGTTCAATACCAGAACTATTTTTGAGTTGCAAATGGAACCACCTGCTTCTAAAATTTAGAAATCCAAGGAGAAACAACATCTCCGAAATCGGTCTACAGAAGATGGGAGGCCAAGGGTGTTGCCTTTTATGGTTGTGCAGAGAAATGAAAAATCTCGGGCGCATGTCAGACAAAAGTCCCTCTCGTTCCAACAGGGAGCAAGGGCTTAAACAATACATGTAAGAGAATTTTGAAGTCAAGAAAGCAAAAACCAAAGATTTGCAAGTGTATTCTAAAAAAAGGAGGGCATGGGTATCAGTTGGAGAAATCTCTTCATTCAACACTTCCACCACCCAGTCAGACACCTGGTCACATGGCTGGGCTTAGACAGAAAGAAACAAAATCCTCAAAGCATATACAGATATAACTACACACATACATGCTCTATATGTGTGTGTGCGTGTACATACGTGTATTATCTACTTTCCTTTTAATTATATATAAAAAAAAAGGCCAAATCCCAAGCCAATACATGTCTATCAAATTCGTCACCAGCCAAGTCTGAAGCGTACAGGTTCGGTATGAAATGCCGTACGAATTCCGCATAAAATCCTGGTGGGTTAAGGGACTGTCACTCAGGTGTGCTGCCTGTCTCTGCTGGTCTGCAGCCGCAGGGTTAACGGCTCAGGGAGTAACTACTCTTGCTCTCGCCCATCCAAGGAACTTAGAAGCCGTGCTTTCTGATTTCACGGTAGTCTTGGAAGGGAGGCACCACTGGGCAAGCAGGGAGGGCGGGGCCACACCAAACACCCTGAGAGGTGCCCCGCAGCCGCGCTAACGAGGAGAAAAATCCTTCCTTGCTCTTTCGTGTCTTCGGGAAGGGCTGGCGGCCCAGTGGTTGCGGTGACTCTGAGCAGCAACAACCAGCCAGTCTTTGCATCATCCTGATGCACTAGGTTTGTCTTCACCAAATCTCCTTCAAAACGGAGTTTGATTTTATGCTTTTGGGTTTTGAGAATAAGATAAAAACATCTGTAAAGCCCGGCTGATGTCCTGGGTATCGAACAGTCTAGGGTTTGAGTAGAGGTAGCACTGTGTTTTTTATTCCCCAAAATACTTTTCCTTTCTAAAAACTCTTTAATGCTCTTTAAGACTGATAATCTTTTCATGCTTGTCTGTAAAGAGCTACGAATCTCATAAAATGAAATTCTCCACCCGCGCTTGGGGAACCGTGGAAGCTCTAGCGGCTCCCCCTGGGCACTGCCCCGGGCGGGCCGAGTGCTGCACCTCCCTCCCGCTCTCCCGCACACCCAGACTCCTTGCGCACGGGGGCTTCAGGGTGGCCGCTATCCGTACACTGTCCACAGGGGACGTCTGCACACCGGCCGTGCTCACCTCTACCTCTGCCCGCATCTGGGTCCCTCCACTCCCTCGTCCTCCTCACGTCCCCCCTCGATGCCTCAGACCCACCTCAAAACCTGAGGCGTGTGATGAGCTCATGACTTCGGAGCCTCTCCTCCCATCGGGCCCTTCCCTGGTGTCCCCACTCAGTGACGGGCCCACCCCGTAAGCCCAAAAGCACAACCCAGAAGCCTGGAGATTCTCCCCGACACCCCTCCCTCCCACTCAGCCCGGAATCCCCTTGGTTTAGTGCTTAGTGCCCAACTTCCCCCGCCCTCGCTCTCCACACCGGCTGCTCCGAGGTGTTCAACACACGTCTGGCCTCCCCTCACCCTGCTCACCTCCCCACTCCCCGCCGTCTACCACTGTCCACTCCGGCCAGGTCACTGAGCTCGATGCCCTGTCACCCGCAACTGTCGGGTGAACAGTGTCTGGTGAATGTCACACTGGACGGCCCGCCGCACTCCGGGCTGTTCATCGGTCTTCTAAATCCTCTAAAGCTCCCCACCCCCGGCTTCCGGAGAGCCTCGCGACCCCGGTCCCTGCCAAGCCTCTCTGCGGACTTCACCAACAACTTCTCCAGGACACAGCCCTACGCCGCCGGCCTTGGGGATTCTGGACTCCCCTCTGGAGTCTTTCTCTAAACGCCTGTCACCTCTCACACGGGGTCACCACGGAACCTTCGCTTCCGGCCCTCGTCAGTCCCCGGAGCTTCGGCCGTGTCGACCAGCACCTCAAACCCAGGCCAACCCCGAGCCCGCCATCCCCTCCCCCCCCTTCCGGCCCGGCGCCCTCGGGACAGCCCTTCCTCCGCTGGGGCCCCCCCTGAACCTCATGCCCCAGGCCACAGGCGCCCGCTCTCCAGCCTCCCCTCCGGCCCGCCCGCGCACTCGGCGCTGCCAGCGGTCCCTCCCCCGGGAAGCTCTCCCTTCCCCGCTTCTGCCGAGGCCGCTCTCACTGAAAGTCGTCCTCCGCCCCTTCACGCCCGCAGCAGGCAGCCGGGCGCCCGCCGCCCACCGCGCGCTCCAGCTCCTGTAACGCGCGCGCGCGTGGAGGCCGGGACGTATCGTCGAGCATCGGCGACAGAAAGTGCTGCGCTAAGTGCGACGGACGGATAGTTTAGGATGGAGGCAAGCTGCGCTCGGCTTTGTTCCGGGAAGGCCGTCCCGCTCGGAGGAGTCAGCCCGGAGGAAGGTGCTCCAGGCGCCCGGCGCGGAGCCTCCGGCCGGAAGCGGCGCGGCGAGGAGACGGGACGCGCGGGAGCCGCGAGGCTTTCGTGCTCACTTCGCACAGACGACGGGGCGTCTCGGAAAGGCGTGAAAGGCGCAGGGAGACGGCACCCTGCCTGCCGCGAGGGCTTCGTCAAACGCCGGCGGGACCCCTGGGGGGTCGGTAAGAAGCGGCCAGTGTCTAGCCAGAAACAAGGAGGCGGAATCTGCCGGACTCGGTAACCGGCTGGCTGCTGCGGGCACGGCCGTCAACCTCCGGCTCACGGAAGGCGCAGCCGGAGCCTGCTCGGACTGGAAGAGCCTGCCTCCTTAGGGCGCTGGCATTCGGGTTTTTGCCCGTACGCGTTCGCAAAGAATTCTAAAACTCCGCGCCCCTTCGCACACTGCGAGGCGGATATCTAGGACCGTACGCAGCGTCAAGCAGTCGCAAAGGACGTCCTTACGAACGTGCACTGAGCGACTTAACCTGATTTCTATCAGAATTTTGAACCTGCAGACTTCTAGCTCCCTGGACTGTACACCACCCGTCGCCAATCATCCGTGAGAACCCCACGGGGCTTCCTCTCGGCGCGGAGTCCGACAGCACCGTCGCGCTCTTCAGCTCACTTCGGAGCAACCACACGAAACCATCTAACCCCGAGCTCTAATTCAGGAAAACGGCGGATTTCACGGGACGGAGCAAGGGCTGCCCCCTCCGTTTCCTTCCCGAAGCCGCGGAGATCTCTTAACCTCGCTTTCCCACAGCGAGGAAAGGAGACCCTGCTCCGACGCGGCCCGCGAGCAGGCACAGAACGAGCACACGCGCGCCTCCGCGTGTCCCCGCGCCTCCGCGCCCGCCCCGCCGTCGACGCACGCGCGCCCGCAGCCCCGGCCCCACCTGGCGCGGCCAGCGGACCGCCGGGCCTGCGCGGCAGGCGCCCGACAGCGGGCCCGGTTTCTTTGCCCCCGCAGGCGGAGAGCGAAAGCGCGCTCGCCGACGCAGACGGGTAACCTCCGGGGCCCGCCTCAACCGCCGGAACGGAGCGCTCCCGCCGGGTCGCGCTCGGGCGGCTCCTCCCGGGCCCGTGCGAAGGCAGGCACCGGGTGGGGAGGAACCCCGCCTCGGAGCGGCGCGAAGCACCGGCGCCTGCCCCCCGCCCCCTGCCCTCCAAGCTCACACAAATGAAGGAAAGGGAGCTGGGACCTTCGCCTCCGACTCAGTCTAGATGTCGCCATCCCGGCGCGAAGTTCCCCCTCAACGACACCTCGACGGCGGCCATCTTGCCCAGAGTCGGCCGACGCCTTTTGACTCTCGCGCCAACCCGTAGAGCGAGCGCGCTGCGAGGAGAGTTCTGCGCAAGGACGGAAACTGGAGTTCCGCGCTTCCGGGCAGCGCCGCGCCCCGCCCCTTCGCGGGAACGCTTGATTGGCTGCAGGCTGGCGAGCCTGCGCTCTCGCGATCTCGCGGGAGGTGCCTGAAGGGGCGGCCGTCCGTGCGTCTGCCATCCCGTTCCCCGCCCCCGCCCCCGCCGCGGCTCCCGCCTCCGCCTCCCATCCCCGGCGCTTCTCTGCCCTCCCGGCTCGGCCCCTCCGGAGCGGCCGTGAAGATCGCGCAGCGCGGGAGGAGGGATCCGCACGGTAAGATGGCCGCGGCGGACCCAGGAGGCCGGACCGAGCTTCCCCGCGGGAGCGCGGCGGGCCGGGGTGGGGCTGGGCGGAGGCGGGGTGGAGGCCGGGGAGGGGGCCGAGGTAGAGCTCCGCGGGGCAGGTCGGCGGGGGTCGGGAGCGGGCTGGGGGTTCTGCGGGGTCGAAGGTCTGAGCAGGTGGCAGAACTGGGGCCTTCTGGATTTGCACGTCAAACTGCCCCTTTTCTCCGGGCCAGAGTAGACTCCCGACCCCGCGGCGCCCGGGCGCTGTAATCCGGTGTTTATTTTTAAAGGGAGCGCGTTTCAGGCGAAGGCTCCAAGGTTCAGAAGTGGTCGCCAACTACAGCAGTGGCAGTTACCCGAAACATCGCACTTGTGTCCCTGTGAAGAGGACGAGTTTTATGACAATCGCTTCAGAGCAGAAGCTGAGCTGGTGAGGACGCGCGAACTTGGGAAGCAAGTGTTCCTCGTTTTCAGACTTGGGAGGTTTGTGTGTTGAATATTTCTTACGGAGTTGTTGTTGTTCCCAGATCGCTGTCAGTGCTGGGAGCGGGACTGGTGATTGTGGGCTCTGCGGGGATGGTGGGGGGGGGGGGCTCGTTTGTCCGAGGTTACCTTGGGTTGTCTAGGACAGCAGTGTGGTCTCAGTGAATCATGCGCTCGCCTGGAGCTAGAGACGCCTGCATTTGTAGGAGGAATGACATCTCTTGGTTTGTCTCCCGTGCCGGCTTCCTCCTCTGGTGCTTTCTGAGCGTGGGCACCCTCCGAGCACCCAGGACTTGGTCTTGTGCCCACGCTCTCTCCCTGTGCGATCCGTGCCCAACTCCTGGCGTTGCAGGTCCTTGTGGGGTGGATGTTTCCCTAATTGACGTTTCCAGCGCTGGGCTGGGGACCTGTAATCCAGGTGCCTGCTCGACTTCTCCAGCTGTGTGTCTGACAGTCAGCCCAAACTTGCTCTACTCCTCAAACCTGTCCTGTTCCTCTTTGTGCGTGGCCCCGTCCTCCAAGGTCTCAAGCTTGAAGGCTTCGGTCGGCCTCAAGCGGTCCTGGTCCTTTATCCCTCTGCCTTGAGGCCCGCAGCAAGGCCGACCGCCCCGCAGAATCTCCCCCTGCTGTGCTCCCGACTGTCCCCCCCCCTGCTCTCGTTTGGTGGCTTCTCACTGGCCCTCCTGCTCAGCTTTTGCTGCCCCACTTCCGCTGTTCTTCAACATAAGAAAGAAAGTGTTTTATTTTAGAGATTGGGAGAGTGTGAGCAGGGAAGAGGGGCAGAGGGAGAGACGGAGAGAAGCTCTGCGCGGAGCCTGACATGAGGCTCAATCCCATGACCCTGGGATCCTGACCTGAGCCAAAGTCAAGAGTTGGACCCTCAACCAACTGAGCCACCCAGGCGTCCTTGTTTTTTAATCTTTTAATTTATTGAAGCCATCTAGCCTGAACTCGGCTGGCATACAGTGGTATCCGTGAGTGACGCGTAGATTACGTGCGAGCCCAGCTGGTCACCGCCTCCTGAGTCTCCTGTCTTTACTCAAACCAAGAGAACACTTTGCTGCGTTCGCGTTCGTTGCTAAAGGACCTGTCCTGTGGTTTGTGTTTTTGTTCTTCGTAAAACCGCCTGCCGCGCTTGGGCCTCTGCTGCCTCTTGCTTTGTTCACCCAGCTGGTTTCTGGGAGTCATCCGTGGGGCTGTTCGTATTTTAATTGCTTTAGTAAATTCTGTTACACAAGTATGTAATCATAATCCTTTCTCGGCTATCCTAAAATCTAAATAGCTCTGAAAAACATAGTTTTGTTGTTAACTCATTTGATGGCAAAACCTGACACGGCGAAAGCTTTTCCGTGTCCATCCCAGTCAGCGTGGGTACCCGTACGCTTCCCCGAAGAGGTAATACTTAATCGTGGGTGTCACCCCAGACTGCAGTGAGCGTGTCACGTGACTTAGGCTAAATCGTGCCATTTGGTCAGTATACAGTCTGCAAAATTTTAAATTTTGGAACGTATCTGCCTTAGGGTTTTGGGCCCGAGATTGTAGTTCCGTGCTGCTTTTGAGTGAACTTCCAGGTGGGCGGCTTCCTGATTTTTGCCATTTTGAACAGCGTCTCTGTGAGCAGGCTTGTCCATGTCCGGTGCACGGGGGGAGAGTGGAGCACCTCAGTCGAGTGATGGGATCGCAGGGCAGTGAGGAGCGCGTGTGGTCGGCTCTGCAGGGGGTGCCAGGTCTGTGCGCGGCTCTAGTCTGCTCAGCATCAGAGTGCTCACGGGACCCCGGCCTTGGTGGACACTGGGTGTTGTCAGACTTCCTATTTGGGTGGGTCTGGTGAGTGTCTCATTGCGGGCTTCTCTCTGGGGCACGTGTGTCATGGTGTCGAATCTGGCTTGTGTCCCTCAAGGCTGCCCTTAGCGCTTAGAAGAGGATCCATCTAAACTCCCCCGTCAGCCGCAGGGCCTCGTGCAGTACGACCCTCCCCCTGACTTGGCCTGTCCGTCCTGAGGCTCTTGGCTCTTCCTTGCGCCCATCCTTTCTCCTAAACATCTCAGCCTTCTTTCTGGTCCCTGCACCTGCAGTTGGTGCCAGGCGCTCTGAACTCGCCGTTTTCCAGATGAAGTATCTTTTCAGTGTCTCTTATTCCTTCACACCGTGTCCCCGTGCTTCTCTCTGAAATGATTACAGTTCTTCGTGGAATTCTTAATATCCTATCCAAGTGCAGTTGAGACCCAGAGTTACGTTAGTTTCTTGGTGCAACGTGGGTGTTTGGCGACCCTGTCTGTTTCGCCGTGCTCACGAGTGTGGCTGTCATCTGTCAGCACACAGTCCTGTGAAGGAGCATTGAGCATATTCCGTGTAATTCATTCCCGTGGTCTTTACTAATTTCTAAAATACTCTTTTCCTGTAGAAATAAGTCAGAATGAGTTACGCAGAAAAACCCGATGAAATCACGAAAGACGAGTGGATGGAGAAACTCAATAACTTGCACGTGCAGCGAGCAGACATGAACCGTCTCATCATGAACTACCTGGTCACAGGTAACGGCCTGCCGCCGGGTGCTGCCTGTTGAACGCAGATCTCCCTGTCTGTTCGTACGGGCAGAATTTTACCTTCGGAGTTCCTCGGTAGAGTTGTTTGGGCGTAATAGAAATGCGATGTTAATTCTCCTAAATTTGTAAACTACTGAATCGAGGATGACCTGTTCCGGAGGCGAGGGTGTTACTGCAGGCGTCGGAGCTCTTGAGCCTTAATGTTTTTACGGTTAGTCGTTGATTTCTTTTGGCAGGTCTGGTAAATCATACTGGACTGTGTCTACACTATGTGCTTAACTCAGAGAAGAAAGGGAAGGGCAGAAGCAGATGGAAAGTAACAAAAGGGGTCTGTAACAACAGTCCTCTTTGATATCGGGAAGGAAAAGGGTAATTCTGTGATCAGAAAACCCAGAGGTTCCAAAAAGGTCTGAGTGCCCTTCAGTTGCTCAGGGCACCTTCTCTCCCAGATTCGTCTTTACTAAGGCTTCTCTGCGAAGGTGATGAGGAAGTGTCTGCCCTTGGGGGGAGGTGGGCCACATGGCTGTTTAGATGCTGGTGAGAACTGTGCTCGTGAGGAGGCAGGAGGGCCAGGTCTCGGCAGGCGGTGAAGGCGCAGCCAGCGTGCATAGACGCACCCAGACCATGCCTGCAGCCTCTGCACCTGCCCCCGGAGCCGCAGCCTTCCTGCGGGGGGACGAGGGGGGGGCGCGTAGTGCACCGGGCTTCCCGGCACGCGCTCTCGCCCCCGACTGGGCGTGAGCGGTGTCTTGGGCGGGACGGGAAGGAGTTGAGTACATGGTTTTCATTTTCTGCGTGGGGCACAGCCAGTAAATCAGAGGTCTTAATGCCAAGTCCCCAAGACCGTGCGGATCACGTTGAAGGTTCTTTAGTGGAGGTGGATGGGCTTTCTGCGGATAAAAGTGCTTTGTGTTAGCGTCCTGGTAGCTTCCTGAGCACCGAAGACGGTTTTCATTTTCAGAGGGCTTTAAGGAAGCAGCAGAGAAGTTTCGAATGGAATCTGGGATTGAACCTAGCGTGGATCTAGAAACACTCGATGAGCGGATCAAAATCCGCGAGATGATCCTGAAGGGCCAGATCCAGGAGGCGATCGCCCTGATCAACAGTCTGCACCCCGAGCTCCTGGACACGAACCGGTACCTGTACTTCCACCTGCAGGTGAGCCCCAGCGGGGAGGCGCCCCGCAGGGCTACACGCGCCCGCTTCACACATGACGAGGCTGGTCTGCATTAATAGAATATCGTTTTTGTTTGCGTGGGAAAGGGGTTTGGATTAGCGGGTGTCTTAAGTATTCCCGAGGCTGTTTCTTGCTTTAAAAACGCTAATTCAGTAATTCAGGGCCGCTAGAAAGTTGTCGCGTAAGGCGTCCTCGGGCTAGAGCCTGGCCGCGTCCCCGGGCAGCCTGCCGGGGCGCGGGTGTGTAAGCCTGCGTGCCTTTGCCGGTCACCAGCAACAGCACCTCATAGAGCTGATCCGCCAGCGCGAGACGGAGGCGGCGCTGGAGTTCGCGCAGACGCAGCTGGCGGAGCAGGGCGAGGAGAGCCGGGAGTGCCTGACGGAGATGGAGCGCACCCTGGCGCTGCTGGCCTTCGACAACCCCGAGGAGTCGCCGTTCGGAGACCTGCTCCACATGATGCAGCGGCAGAAGGTGAGACCGCCCGGGGGCCCTCCTCCCCCTCGGCGGGCGTTGGCGGCGGGGCTCTGCCAGGCCTGGCCCCGGGACGGGACGGAGACCGTGTCTGGGCACGGGCCGCTCCTTGCCGACAGCACCGCTGCTTCCCGCGAGGGTGACCCCGCCCGTGGGAACCAAGGACGGAGCGCCGTGACGTCACATGCAGCGTTCAGACTCTGTCAGCTCTTCTCGTCCGCCTTCCCTGTCTTCCTATTTGTTTGGAGACTCGTAGAAGTCGGCGTTTCACTCGGAGTCCCGTGTTTGCCGGTGGAGCCGACCAGCTGTGCTGCTCCTCCGTGTTCCTGCCCCAGACGCAGCCCTCTCCTCGCGTGGGCCTTCCCTCCTGGCAGGGAGGGCCACCGGCCAGGCCTCCCCTCGCGTCCCCCTGCGGCCTGTCTGGTGGACGTCGCGTCGGCCCACCCAGCGCTTCCCTCCGTCCCAGTCCCCTCGAGCCTGGCTCAGGGCATTTTGCTGCTATTCAGGCCCAGCGTGACCCCCGCCGACCAGGCCGTGAGCTCCTTCTGAGCAAGGAGTGTGCGCTCAACGTCCTCGAGGGCGCCTCGTGGCCACAGGCTGCGTGTTCGTCTAAATGAGCGACCGGCTTCTCCTGTGCGGATGTTTTAAGAAGTGCAAGCGCGTGTCGTAACTGGTGCTGCCGCCGGGTGCTCTGCACGCGTGCTGGCTTTTATCGGGTGTGTTTATTTTCCAGGTGTGGAGTGAAGTGAACCAAGCCGTCCTAGACTATGAAAATCGTGAGTCAACACCCAAGCTGGCAAAATTACTGAAACTACTCCTTTGGGCTCAGAATGAGTTGGACCAGAAGAAAGTAAAATACCCCAAAATGACAGATCTCAGCAAGGGTGTGATCGAGGAGCCCAAGTAGAGGCTGTGCCGGCGGCCCCTGCGCGTCCCCAGCCCGGACTCCGAGTAGCCGCCTGGGACTGAGAGGTTGTTACGGCAGCAGAGAACTTTCTTCCCCTTTTCTTGTTTGTTTTTTTGTTTTGTTTTGACCCGGCATCTTTTTTAAAGGGAAAAATGGCCCTTCTAAGCGCTGGAAAACTTGCAGTGAGACGCGGTGTCTTTGGAAGTGCGGCGCAGACCGAGGCAGGCGCACCGACGGCGGGACGGGCCGCATCGGCCACCGAGCGCTCTGTCGCTCGGGAACGTTGTTGAACCGAGGCCTCCCGCGCAAACCTCTGACAAGCACTGATCGTTATTTTGCTTTCTGTTAGCTCGTAGGCAGAAAATATGTTTTCTCAGATCTGCTAAGACTCGTCAGGCCTTTGTGGAGAAGTTTTTTCTTACCCCTTGGTTTTTTGTTTTTGTTTTTTCATAGGAAAGACTATATAAATTTGTAAATCCTAATTCAAAGACCTCGTCTGTGTGAGGGTATCAAGTTTGGTTTGTTTTCCCTCTGGTCTGAGTGGTGTGGCTCCTGGGGAGATGCGGGGGTGTGTGTGTGTGTGTGTGTGTGAGGGCTGGGGCTGAGTGTTTTTTAATTTTTTAAATCTCTATTTTGGTGCTGGTTGTGGTGAGAGACTCTCTTAGCGGATCAACGGACCTTCTCTTCTAGGCAGTTTTTGTTGGAAATAAAGGTTTCACTTTGATCTCATGAATGACCACAACGGCCTCTAAACACTTTTAACCCTCTCAAACCTTGTGCTTCGGAGCTCACGTCCTGGTGTTGGGACGGTGACTGATGGTAGTGGCCTCATCCGGTGCCTGCGGCCAGAGGGCCCGTGTGCACCTGGGAGCGCACCCGAGGGGCAGGGTGTTGGTAGCAGGCTTCCTGGGCGGGGGGGGTGCCCGCTTGCCTTTGGGGAGCTCGCCCCGCAGCAGGCCAGTGTACGTGTGCGTCCCCAGGCAGTTACGTGGCCCGCCGCCGGCGCAGCGGCTGGGGCGTGGACGCATGCGTGGACTCACTGCGAGGTGCAGCCCGGCCCCGGCCCCGTAGGGCAGCCGTTCCACCGCTGCGGGCAGACCCCTCGGACGTGGGCTCGCAGAGGTGGTGGGGTCCGTGCCCGGGGACGCGGGCTTCTCTGGCCTCGGGTGGCTCTGCACGTCCCCTAGTGCCTCCCCGAGTGGATCCAGGTGCTGGGACAGGGTTTGGTGCCCGGCGCTTTGTAGAGACGGATGCCAACAGCAGCTGAGTTGGGGGTGCGCGTTTCCTTGACCAGCGAGGCTGGGTGGGCTTGTGGGGGCTCCCATGGGTCAGGTGGTGTGCCGCTGACCGCTGGGGCCACATACCCCGCACGGCCCCAAGTGTGACCGTTACGTGCTGTGCGGTCAGCCGCTCTCCCGCTTCGTCTCTGCTCCCCACTTCCATGCGGAGTGTGGGGGTGGTGGTGGGTTGTGACCGCCCCGGCTGGTCACTGATGTGCAGGCAGGAGTTTGCGTTGTGGGCCCTTCTGGCCTCTGACCGCCCTTCTGCCGCCCTCTTGGTGTTGTGAGGATGGGGAGGGGGGGTCTCTCCTTGACACCCAAGGCCTTCTGGGTGGTCCTTTCCACATGTGGACTTTCTTCAGGGCCATTTCCTCTGAGGCTTGAGGCCGATGATAAGTTAGGGCAAAAGGTTTTAATCTTCCGGTAGTTCATCGTTACCTGTAGCAGGAGCTGGAGAGACGAGCGGGCGGAAGTGTACACGTTTGGGCCCCTGAGTCCGGCACGCTTCTAGTAGGCTCTCCTCGTTAGCACACACGAGATGGTTGGCGTGTGTAACGTGTGATCAACCCGACACGTTCTTCAAAGCCCAGGGCGTGAGCCGTGAACCATTGGGGCCTGTGTTCGCCTGCAGGCAGCGGGTCACGTAGGAGCCGGGCGTTGGCGAGACTCTCTCTCAGACTTGCTCCGGTTCTCTTCACTTCCCTCTGAGACCCGGCATCCTCCTCCGATCCGTTGGTGGACCCAGGGCTCTGGCGGGACTGGCTTTGCCTGCTCCTCCCGCCGGCTGCCGTGTTTCGGTCTGTCTCTTCAGCAAGCACGCTAAATTAAGCCATTTCGAGACCACGAACGTTAAAGTATAATGTGATTTTTATTTGTCTCATTTGGATCTTGTCGTGTTTATGACAATGTAACATTTTTGTAGTTTATTCTTTTATGTTTTTTTGTGGAAAGTGCCTTGAAATAAAATCTGAGAATATTCTGGTATTCTGCATTCCTGATAGGAAGTTGTGTGACGAATAACCGCTAGTTTGAAATCTCTATGAAGCTTAGAAATTAGTGCAAATCAAATGAGAACTAATATATTTTGCCATTTGAATGAAGGTTTCCAGGTTCTAGAAAAGGCGAATGTTTATTGGGACTGGTATTTGAGATGAAAGTCTCCCCAGCACGTGAAGACCCCACGTGTGAGGCCTCGGGGGACAGGCGGTCGGTTCCTCCCATGCAGTCAAGATGCATCTGGAAACCGTGTGGGAAATACGTCGAGGACGGATTCTGTGAGGCAGCGTGGCGTCCGTGTTTCTTTCCGTGCAGTGCTCGTGTGGGGGCGTGGCAGAGCTGGTGCAGAAAACCACACAGCTTTTACGTTGAGGACAATGGTGTCCTGCGGTGACAGCGGGACCCGCTTCCAGGAGTTACCGTGGAGTCTCGGTGTGAGCAGAAGGCCAGACTGAAACCATCGGGTCTGCTTGCCTGCCGACCGAAGCTGTCCGGTCTGGCGGGGGTGGCGGGGGAGGGGGACGTGAGCCGCAAGCTGCCTGCCCGCCCGAGCTGCACAGGGGCGGCTTCTGGACGCGTGCTGTTCTGACACCACACGCTTCGTTTTTTACACCGGGCTCCGAGTTGGCCGTGTCCCTGCGGGCCCGCGGGCCTCCACAACACCCTCTAAAAAGTGCAGACTGGGTTGGATTTGCTGCCTGGTCTTAATTTCATAGTAAAATCTGTCACGGTGTTCTCCAGAGTGGTTGTCCGCGAGGTCTTGTTTGATTTTTGCCGTGCAGATCTACAGAGAACGAGGAGTCAGACGACACTAGCACACCTGCCGGGAGTCCGTCTGTGGGGTCCGCGTCCTCACGCCCCCTTCTCTCCATTCCGACCAGCACGGTCTGCTCTCGCTGCGCGTGTCCGCGTGTGCCGCGTGTGGATGCAGAAATGTGTCGTCTCTTTCCGGGAGCTGTGACACTCGACTTCATGTTCGTGAGAAGACAGACTGGGGCTGCCCTCTGCACGATTTAGCTGAAAAGTTTCTTCTTTTTCCTTTTTTCCTTTTTTTTTTTTCTAACTTACAAATATTTGCAGACTTTCCAAGCCGCAGGGACGGCTGTGGTGAGCCCGGGGCCCTTCTTTCCGTGGCACATGCCACGTCCTGCACGGCACGTATCCCGTGCCGTCAGGGCCGTGAGCGCCTCGCGTGGAAGGCACTCGCGGAACATTGACAGAGTTGGAGTGACGGCTTTCCAGTGCCTTTGAGGGGGCATGGAAGGAGGGCACCTGGTGCCCGAGCAGCGGCGTCACTGGTGTAGCCCCACGGGTCTGTTACGTTGGGGAGGGAAAAGGAACCCTCCCCCGTCACCGTTGCCCGTGTGACTATGGCACCTAAGGCCCTCTTCGTGCCAACACCTGCCACCTTGCAGGAGACGGTGCAGTGGTTCGTGGGGATGTGTTCACGCAGAGCAGCGAGCGCTGGGGTTTGCACGCGAGACTGCCTGGGATGTTCGGCAGGGGCCGCGGTTCCCGGCGCCGGGGGCCTGCCCGCGTGGGATGTTGTGCCTTAATTCTGAGATGCCACCGAGGCGCTTTTCCTGTCCCTGGGATTTGCTTGCATAGATGGAGAAGACGGACTTGCATGGGCCTTCGGCCTCTGTGCCCGTGCAGACTGTCGGCAGTGGGGGCGTCCCCAGCTGCTCTGCCTTTGCAGGCCGCAGGGCCCCAGCTCCAGCGCCCTCAGGTCTCGGTGGGGGGCGGGAGGGGCGGTCCGGGCTGGCTGGTCGTCCGGTGCCTGCATCTGCAGGGCAGAGGGGTTTCTCATTGCTAGGTGCCTGTGGTGGGGCGGGAACCGTCTGCAGAGTTGGGAGGTCCCCCGGCTAGAAGGCCAGATTGATGGGTCCATTCCGACCGTGACGCGGAAGGTCCATGGGACTCCTGCTTCGCTCCAACCAGCATTGTCGGCAGGAGGAGCAAGACCCGGGAGGAGTGGACTTGTCTGCACATACCTTCCTAGCGCCGTCCCGCCGTCACAGCGCAGGCCTCGTGCCCGGCCGTGGACGTGGCATCAGCAGGAATGCATGCCGTGCGGTGTGGTGTGGGACTCCGCCTCACGTCGGGAGCCCGGGGACCGGGAGGCAAGGACACCGCTGCCCGACGCCGCACGGGACCGCCGGACTCGGGTGCGGAGCCCTGCCTGGCCGTGCCGTCCCGCTCCCTGCCGAGCAGCCGGCTTCCTCCGCTGCGGACGCAGCGCCACACGCCTGAGAGTGAAGTGAGCCCGAGGGTCACCGCGGCCTCCCGTCCTGGAGCTGCCAGGCCTGGTGGGCAGTCCTCAGAAGCACAGAGACCCGGGGCGAGGTGGGCCCTGTGTGGCTCCAGACTCACGGGCCCAGCGAGTCCTTGGGCTTGAGGCGTCTGGTTGTGTTTTTAGTGTGAAACACAGCTCCGATAGTGAGCTCACCGGCACTTTGAAGAGAATGAACTGTTCCAGAACCTTCAAGAATTCCCCTTGTGGAACCTACATTGCATTAAATTTATTATCATGAAGTTCATCTTTGTAGTTTCCAGTTAAATTGTACATGGTCGTTTGTCCTTGGATCCTTCTACCACTTACGTTATTGATGCAGAAGACGGACTCTTTCCTTCATTAGCTCACGTGAAGCCGGGGGAGGGGACAGAGGGGACATGGGGCGGTGGGGGAACCGCACAGGGGGACCGGGGCCCAGGGCTGCGACGTCGGCATGTTGCAGGAGCTGTTGTGGTGTGGCGCCGGGCCTGCGCCCCTCGAGCCGAGGGGGGTTACAGCATAACCAGCAGGAAGGGGATTCGCTCGAAAACAGCCCTTCTGGTGCGGGGGTGTTAGGTTTTGTTCTAAGCGCAGTGAGAGGCCTTGGGATTGTGCCTGTGGTGGGGCAGGACCCAGCTCGCCAGGCCGCCCTGTGCCGGACAGGGAGGCGGGTGAGGGTGCATGAGGAGGTGGGAGCTGGGAGAAGCCCAGTGGGGCCAGAGTCCGGTTGTTGCCGTTAGGTCCCAGCATCCACGGCTGTCCGTGCTGGCTGTGTCCTTTATGAGGACACGTAAACCCCCCCCCCCGCTCCCCCCACTCAGCCCACACTGAGAGGGCCCCAGGGACCTAGCTTGGGGCCTGGCAGACCCTGCATGCTCTGCACACCCTTGGGGCTCTGACCCGTTCTGAAGAGGCCTGCTGCATGGACACTGCCCACTAAGCTGCCCAACATGGGCTAGCTCGCGTGACGGGACTGGAGCCCACCTCCAAAGACCCGCCGTGCCAACTGGCTGCCCTGGAGTCTTCCTGCCCGTGCGCTCCGCGAAGACCATCCCCAACTGTCTCTTGATGAGTCCGCAGCCCTGCGATATGGGGACCACCACCATCCCCTGATTCACAAGCGCGGCTCCAACACCAGAGCCCTAACGCCAGGACCTCCCAGGCCCCGCCCTCCATAGCCTGGTCCGCCCAGCCCGCCACGGCGAGCTCTGCGCCCTCCCCGCCCTCCCCGCTCCTGCCGGACTTCACGCCCCCCAGGAGCTGAGCCGAGCCGCAGGGAGGTGGACCCTGACAGCCGCCTGTGGAGCGCGGGGCGGGGCGGACACCGAGTGTGTGCCCCGCCCCACCCGCCCTCTGCGGTGGCCGTCTGGGGGCGACACGTCCTAAGAGCGCCAGACGGAAGCGCCGCCGGGACTGACACGTGGCCTTGGGCGGCGCTGCCCGTGTGGGTCGGAGAGGCGGGCGCCCAACCTGGACGCGCTGTGCCCGAGGACGGCTGCCCCCGATGCAGCCGCAGCTACCGGAGGAGGCCCGCAGGGACGGGGCCGAGGACGCCCAGTGGTCCAGGTGGGGCCAAGGTGCGGGGGGCGGGGCGGTGGCTTGGGGAGGGGGCGAGGCCACCTCTCCACCTATGGGCTGCCGCACTTCCCTGGCGGTCCGCATACCAGTACCCAGCCCGGGACCCCCCTCCTTTCCACTGAGTCCCAGGGCTGGCGAGAGCCCCTTGTGCCCTCTTCAGGCCCTTCAGGGTCCTGGGGGTTGTGCAGGCAGGAGGTATCCCAGGAGTCCTGCCTGGGGGAGGGGGCATCGTCCTGGCTGGTGAAGAGGGAGCTCACAGGCACAACTGAGGGTCCTAGAAGTGACCCTGCCAGATAGGACCACATCCATTCACAGGCCTGAGCCCCTACTGGTGACCACACACCTGAGAGCAGGGTCAGCCGACTTGGCAAGTGTCTGAGTCCTGCCCCCGTCTGCCAGCTGTGTGCTGTGGACAGGACTCCATGGGGCGGGGCGGGGTCTGCGTGTGGGGAGGGAGTGCCCACATTCTGGACACATTCTGTTTCCACATCCACTGCCACATGCAGAAGTCCCCAGGGCAGGGTTCTGCTCACGACTGTGACACACGCAGCAACCCAGAACCCAGAGGAGCCGCCAGGCCACCTGTGCTGCAGCCCTCCCTCTGGTTCTGTGGACCCCTGGCCCACGTCAGGCCCTGGGATTCCGAGGCCAGTCCACGTCCAGCTCCGAGTGCCCGGGGAGCCTGGTCCCGGGACCTGCCACCGCCGCCCAGCACAGGGTCGCTGGAAGGCCCTAAGAGGCGTAAGAGGCAGTGTCCCCAAGGTTGGGGCAAGATGAAGGCAAAGCTAGTGGGGAAGACGGAGAGGAGCTGACACTCAGAGGCTGGAAGTTTCCCGCAGGACAGGGCTGCAGAGTGTGTGGGAAGGGTTGCAGTGAGCGCGTGAGCCGCAGAGCCCAGTCCCTGCGCCAGGCGTCTGCCAGAGCCGGGGGGCTGCACGCTGGCGTCCGGCCGGATCCAGGAGCGCCCTGCGGCCTGCCGCGCCCTCGTCTTCCCTCCCCACTGCCCTGGTTACCGAGGTGCTGATCCAGGTACTGATCCAGGCGGCAGAGGGTTGTGGCCCAGGCTATAGGATGCGCTGCAAATTTCCTTCTCCAGTTACGTTTCAGTGGCTCTAGCTGGCTCGGCCTCCCTCCCTCCCTCTGCTCGCTCTGGAAGGGGTACTTGCAGCAGCACCCCAGGCCATTGGCATGCGAGGCAGCCTGAAGTTCTGGAGGGGTCTGGGGGTCCTGGGTGGAACTGGGTTGGACCAGGGTAAGGCTGTCCCCAGCCCCGAGTGGACACTGGGAATCCACCACGGTGAGTGTGGCTGTTTCTTGCTACCCACCCTGTGTGCCCTCTGCGTCGGCGGCCACGTGTCTGCCCTCGTGGGCCCTGGGAGGCAGGGACGGGGGCGGCCAGTGGCCTTGGACCCGTGGCCTACGGCACCGGCACATTTCCCTTTTCTGAATCAAGGGGCCATGTGACCACATATTTGCTCAGCCGTGGATGCCTCTCTTGCGCAGGGGCCATTGGCAGGAAGCAGAAGGTTCTAGAAGGTTCATAGGAAGCATTCTGATGAACTGGGGGCACAGGCCTGAGGCTCAGGGCTGGTCACAGTGGGCAGGGTGAAGCTTTCCTGTCCGCTCCTGCCGTAGCCGTCTGTATTCCCAAACGGGCCATCCGCAGGATCAAGGAGTCTGTGTCTGGGCCGCCGAGTCCAGCCAGACTTCCTTATTCTGTGTCCCCAGCCACCGGAGAGGAAGTACCTCTGCCTGCCCAGCTGCCATTGCCTCCAGCTTGGGGACTGGGCCGTGGGGGCCTCTGGGGCCCAGGGAGGAAGCAGACGGCACCTTGCCCCACACGAGCTCAGAGCAGACTGCCCGCCTGGATGCCGATGGGCCTGTCTTGGCTCCCCGTGGTCCTAAGGAGGCCCGGGGGCAGCGCCATGTTCTAGGTGCCTGCCAGCCTCCCAGAGTGGGTCGGCTTCGGCTAGCCTTCCAGTTTCTATCTGGACTTCTCACCCAGCAGACACAGCCAGGCTCTTGGGGTCACCAGTGAGATGGGCCGGGTGGGCATGATGGGGCACAGTCCAGTCTGGATGCTGGTGGCCCTCTGCTGCTCTGACGGTAGAACGGATTGTAAAGCTCCCATTTGAAGGCACCTTTGGACTGTGCCTGTCTGCGGGGCATTGAAAGCTTTGCCCCCTCGCCTGCATTCTCCTGGTGCTCCGGGCAGCACGCACACACACCTGCAGGAAGCACGGGGCGTGGGAACGCCGTGGGCTCTCCCGGAACGGGGCACCCGGAGGCCATGCCAGTGCTGCCTAGCAGACTTGTCCCCGGTGGTCCGTGGGCTGCAGCCGGCCGGGCTCAGGCCAGCTGGACCGACTCTGATTCGCGGTTTGGACTGTGTTCCTGTGCCTCCCCAGTAAGGCCTGTGGGAGTGTTTGCTCAGAAAGAGCAATGTCCCCAACAGGCCCGCTGCCCCTGGGCTGGAAAGCGGGGGCGGGAGGGAGGACCGTGTGAGGTGCTCACAGGGAACCTGTCGTCAAGTCCCAGGAATGGGCACCGGGGAGATGTTGGGGGTGTTATCTTCAGGTTTGGAACCCCAGAGGGGACAGGTGCCTGAGCCCACAGTGGTCTGCCCCACCAGGGGCCCCATGTCCCCTGTCGTGTGGTTGCTGACCTGGTGCCGCCTGTGAGCTCGTCGGCCTCGAGGATGCCCGCCCCTGCCTCTGCCCCGTGGTCTTCAGTTCTGGAAAGAACACTAGCATTTGGGGCCCCTGGGCCCAGAGGGACGGCCGCGGAGCTGCCCCGTGGCTCCGTCCCTCCCAGGCAGGGGAGGCCCTCCAGTCTGTACTGCTGTCCCTGTTGTCCAGACTTCTGAATCATTCCAGTAACTAAATGGAAGTGGGTGGGGGTGGGGGCGTGATGACAGGGGTCACTGGGCAGTTCCCACGTGGAGCACCCTCCCCCCCACCCCGCCCCAGCCTCAGCCAAAGCAGATTCTAGTGTCTGGTTTCTGGAATTACACGACTGGGGATATTTTTAGCATGGGACCTGATTTCCCACTGGTTCTGGTATATACAGGCAGATGGCCACAGAAGGGTGCCGTGGAGCCCCACACAGCCCACCCCTCTGACGTCCAGAGGCCCAGCTTCAGGTCCAGAGAATCGTCTCTCCTGCACACCTGAGGACACCGGCCCAGGGAAGGGACGGGGCTCCCTGCGGCACGCCAGGGCCCGGGCGGGGACTTCTTTAATGCCCCACACCACACGCCCTATCCCTATCAGGAGCCGGATGGCATTTGGAACTGGAATCCCCAAGCCCCAGATGGGGCCCTCGCCTACAGATAGGGGTCTCTCTGGGCCAGAAGGCCGGGTGCTGGAACTGGGACTCATTCCCCTCGAACCCCCAAGTGATGGTATCGAACCTCGAATCCGCCGTCTCTGCTAGCAGGACTGCAGGACCCCACAGCCTCTCTCGGGGGTGGAGGGCAGCATCTAGGAGCAGCCCCAGGGGGCCCATGGCGGGACCACTCAGCAGGCCGGGGGCAGGGGAGGGCTGCCTCCTCCCTGACCGTGGAAAAGTACACTGCGGTCTGTGGACGGGGAGCGGGCCCAAGTGGAAACGCCGGCTGGAGGAGGTGGACACGGTTGCCTTGCCTCCCTCCCTCCTGGTCACAATGGCTCCTTGTTGGGACATCGGGAACTTGCCGGTCACTCCGCTGTTTGCTCACCCATGAAGGAGGCAGTGTCATGGGCACGAGGAAACGGGGGCTCGAAGAGGCCAGGCCTCTCGTTCCGCGTCCGCAGACCGCCCGCAGCTGGGCACGCGGAGGGCAGGTACAGCGCCACGCTGCCCTGACCAGCCCCAGGGTCAGCTCCCGTGGTCAGTGGTCCATCCTGCTGGGAGGACGGCAGCCCTGACTTCTCCCGGCAAGGCAGGCCCTGTTCCGGGTCGGAGCGGGCACATCCTACCGCACACACCGATGGGGCTCCTGGGGTGTGCGCCCCGCGTGGGATGGGTCCGCATGCGGGCGGGGCCCCTGCACTGTCCGAGCACCGGCCCCTGGCTCTCACGCCCTGCCCTGGTGACATCGCCAGTCCCCAGCGGCACCCGCTCTCCACCAATCTCCCGCCCCCACCGCTGGTGCCCACAGCTCCCTCCCGCCCACTGTTTAAATGTAAACTGTGTCTCTGAGGACAGTTCTTGATTTAGAGTCACCTGAAGGGAGACTGGGGTCCCGTCTAGCCCCCCTCACCCCACGTCTCCTGTCAGCATCCTGCCTTTGTCCTGCCTGCAAGTCCCTGTCCGCATGGAACCAGAATCTGTTCAGATTTCTGCCGTTCGTTTCGACACCTCAGGACCCTGTCCGGGACCCCTCGTGCGTGGGAGCGTCATCTCCTGGCGGTTGCAATTTCTCACGTCCCTTGGTCTCAGGGGCAGTCGGGGAGCACTGACCAGGAGTTTTGAGGCCCATGCCCCTATGGTCACCTGTCTGGCGACTTCCTAGGCAGCCAGGGCTGCCTCACCTCTGCCCGGGTTCCTCCAAGGGCCTACCACCCCTATGGCACTGTGTCCCCTTGCTGGCCACCCCGCACCGCCTGCCCGGAGCTCCTCTGCTGGGCAGACACAGCTTTCCCGGGGACCCTTCGGGGGTCACTGTCCTGCTCCCACCCTGTAGCGGCTCCACCCCTGCTGCGAGACCCTCCCTTTCCACCTCGGCCACGGTCTCCTGGGCGGGTTACGAAGCTGTCTGCTTCTGCTTGTTTGCCTTCTTCGGTGCCCCCCCGGCCCGTGGGAAATGGGGGCATGGACCCTGGCTGCCAGTCCTGGCCAAGCCCATCCCTTCACCTGTGCCTTTACCTGTCCCCCCTCCCCTGGCTGGCCCTCCGGCTGTTCCCAGCCTCTGCTGTTGTGAGCGACTTGTTCCTAGGCAGATGCTGGGGGTGGGTGTTAGGTGTTGGAGAGGCGGCCGTGCTGCCCCTCGTGGGCTTGACTCAGTCCCACCTGTCCCGCAGGCCCGAGTGCCAGGCATGGACGGGGACGCTGCTGCTGGGCACGTGCCTGCTGTACTGCGCCCGTGTCAGTGCACCTGTGTGCGCCGTCTCCATGAGCCAGGATTTCGGCTGGAACAAGAAGGAAGCTGGTGTCATGCTCAGCAGCTTCTTCTGGGGCTACTGCCTGACTCAGGTGGTGGGCGGCCACCTGGGGGACCGGTAACTACCCCCGCTCCCCGTGCGGGGCCGGGGCTGCCCCGGGGGGAGGCATCGGCTGGGAGAACCAAGGTCTGCGGAGAAGGCGGTCCGGGGGGGGGGGGCGGACGCACAGCTCCCCGCGGGGTGCTTCTCCTGGGGGGGCGGGGGCTTGTTGGGACAGATGGACGGGCTGGGCCTGTGCCCTCACCCTCCGCCCCTTCTGCAGAGGAGAAGGCGGCGTCGCCCAGCCCAGCGGCTGCTCAGGGCCGGGTGTGAGCAGGCGCCGGCTCGGGCTCCTCCGGCAGGACCTTCTCCCCCTGCCCGCCCCCGCCACGGTCCTCTTGTCCTCCCCCAGGATCGGGGGTGAGAAGGTCATCCTGCTGTCCGCCTCCGCCTGGGGCTTCATCACCGCCGTCACCCCGCTGCTCGCCCGCCTCAGCAGCGCCCACCTGCTCTTCATGACCTTCTCGCGCGTGCTCACGGGCTTGCTCCAAGGTAGGGCTGTCTTAGCCGCGCCCGCCTGCGGTCCCGGCCCTGCTGGAGCAGGGCGAGTGCGCACGTGTCATGTGCACGTGGATGGGTCCACGCAGGTGGGCGCACGTGTGTGCACATCCGTGCGCTCAGACGTGATCCCGTGTGTGGTGCGCCTTAAATCAGAGGAGGCTCTGTGTGCTTGCCGAGAAGGTCCCAGAGCCTCCGGCACGGCGGGCGGGCCGCTGTCCCCGAGGCAGGAAGGCGTGAGCACCGCCCCCGCCCCCCCAGCAGGCTGCGGGCTCTCGACCGCGCTTCCCCGTGGCGGCCGCTTTGTCGTACCACACAACGCCTCGGTGCTGAAGCACCCTCCGTTTTCTAGAAACAGTTCGAAGCCCGGCACATTCTGATGTCAGACGCCCTCCTCCGCCGAAAAGTCTACTCCAGGGACATGGGTGGCAGCCAGCTTGCCACACAGTTGGCTGTGAGCGCCCCGGCCACTGGCACAGCGGGGACTTGCTGAGTTTCTGCATGCTGCTCTGGGACCTGAGTGCCTCCGGGACCCGAGTCTGGACTCGGCCTCCCCTACTTCCTGGCCAGCCCCACTGGTCTGCCTCTCGGGCAGCCTGGCTCCTGAGCTCCCGCGAGTTCGCCTCAGGGCTCCACACGTGGCCTGTGGCGAGCCCATGGCTGGCGTTTCTGGGTGTCCAGCCAGGCGGCCCTCAGCTCAGGCCGTTTCTCCGTCTTTCCAGGAGGTAGGAGGCCTGTCTGTGGCCCGTTATGAGGGCTCAAGGGGCAGCCATCAGCCTGGGTGACTGGCAGTTGGCATGGCTGGGGGCCGGGGCCCCAGTAGGAAAGCTGAGTCTGGCCTCATCCCCTCTTAGCTTTTCCTGGGGCTCTTAGAGAAAAGCACAGCACAGCAGGCGAGAGCCGCCATCCCTTTTTTTTTTAAATTAGGCTTTGTGATGATTATAGATTCACAGGAAGTTGCAAAGAAATACAGAGAGGTCTCAAGGTCCCTCCCACCTTCCTGCAGTGACATCTCGTGTGGCCACAGGACAATGACACATCCGGGCATTGTGGCACCACGGGGTTGCTCAGGTCTCACGGGCTGAACGTGCACCGTGTGTGCAAACATGCGTGAGCATATGCGAGCATGTGTGGGCATGTGGAAGCCTGTGTGCGTGTGAGCGTTTGCGCGTGTGCGAGTGCGCATGTGTGAGTGTGTGAAGGTACGCCTATCAGTGAGTGTGCGTGTGTGCGTGTGTGCAAACATTGTGAGTGTGCGCGTGTGTGCGTGCCAGCATTGTGAGTCTGTGTGAGCGTGCATGTGCAGACCAGGACTCGAGCCCGTGGTTGTCACCACGGCCCGCCCTGTGAAATGACCCTGAGCACAGCTTGTCCCCCAGCCGAGAGTCTTCAGCTGAGGGGTGCTCAGCGCCCAGTCCTGCTGGTACCCAGAGCGGCTCTCAGTCCTGGCGGCCGCCCCCCCCCGCCCTGGCCCCACGTGACTGCCTGGGGACGCAGCTCTCTGCTTCTTTCAGGGCTCTACTTCCCGGCGCTGACCAGCCTGCTGTCCCAGAAAGTACGAGAGAGCGAACGAGCCTTCACCTACAGTGCCGTGGGGGCCGGCTCCCAATTCGGGTACGTCCCGGCCCTGGGGTCTCAGGGGACAGTGCCCGGGGGCCTGGCGGAGGGGGGAGGGACAGGTCACGCGGGCGCATCTTCGGCTCAGGGCGATGAGGGCCGGCTGCGTCTGTGCTGCGGGAGACCCCCGTGTGCACATTCTGTCCCCAGGGCAGGCGGTGTGCTTGAGGCTCTGGCACGTGGGACACGGAGTTCCCTTTCATCTGTGCTGAGGGAGCCAGAGGGGGTGCCGTCCTGATGTGGGAGGCGACTGTGCTCCCCTGGGGGGCAGGTGACACGGTGCGGACGTGAAAACCCTGTCCACGTACTCCTGCACGGAGGCGCCGCTTGGGGAGAAGGGACATGTCTTTGTCCTGATGGGACTTCACCACCAGGCTCAGGTCCCTCACTTCTCTGCTGCCATGAAGCAGGCAAGAAATCAGAGCGTGAAGGGGTGCCTGGTGACGGCCCAGGAGCAGCCCGGTGGAACGGGGGTTCTGGACACGCCGTGTGGGACACACTTGCACAAGGGTGTGTGATTTTTCGGAAATCCTGCTTCACCCAGGCGTCTTGGGCCTGGGTCTCAGGCTGAGAGGCACGGGAGACAGTCTGCCCACTACACAGATAGGGAACTGGAGGCTCCGGGGAGGGGAGGAGGAGGCGCCCCCAGGCCTGCTGGCCCAGCCTCTCTCCTCCAGCTGAGGCTCAGCAGAGGGCAGGCCGGGCCTGAGGGCGGAGGATCCACGGGGCCTCTGGGCTTTGTTCTCGCTTCTCCTGCTTTTGCATTTAGACGTCTTGGAGGCCAACTTGAAGGCCTGGAAGCAAGAAATTAAAGCAACAGAGGGCCCGCGTGCCATGTCATGGCCGCATGGCTGTGCCCACGTCCCCTGGACGTCAAGGCATCCGGAAGTCTCCCCAAATGCTCCAAAATGCTTCACAAAATATGCTCGGACTGGGGCAGCTGCTTTCCTGGCGACGGGCTCCTGCCGGGTGGCGACGCTCAGAGGCGCCGCCTTGCCCGAGCGAAGCCCAGGGTCACGGCCACACTGCTCTTTGTCTTCCAGGACGCTGGTGACAGGGGCCGTGGGCTCCCTGCTTCTGGACTGGTACGGCTGGCCGAGCGTCTTCTACTTCTCCGGCGGGCTCACCCTGCTGTGGGTGTGTTATGTGTACAGGTACCTGCTGAGTGAAAAAGGTAACCGTGGCTGGGCGGGCGATTGCCAGCAAACGCGGCTGCCCAGGGAGGGCCGAGGGCCTGGCCCCCGGCCCCCCCAGCGGCCGCCAAACGTCCGCCCGCCTCTCCTGCAGAGCAGCGCCCGCTCAGCGGGACCCTGGGCTGCGGCTCGGCCCCGTCCGGAAAACCATCCTCTAGAGCCTGGGGAAGATGCCAGTCCTCCTGCCGGTTCTGCCTGGGTTCAGGCCTGAGAGCCGTGCCCAAGGAGGAAGCGGGCACTCAGACACAGGTGCCCACTGGGCAGAGGCAGCTGGCAGGGGCCTTTGGTCTAAAGATGGCAAGGAAGCGGGGCTTGGGGATCCGAGGGCAGGGGAAGGACGGAGGAAGTCTGTTCAAATCCCGCAAATGCCGACTGCCCAAGGTACTGGCAGGGAGGACCGCGTGGCAGTACCCAGGGCAGCCAGGCGGGCCGCGGGGGCGTGGGGGCACTGGCCCCCGGAGCTGCCCCCCAGGAGCCGGTCTGTTGAGAGTAGACGCTGTCCCCCGATTCTGAGCAGCTTTCATATGGAAACCGCTTGCCCCCTCAGATCTCATCCTGGCCTTGGGCGTTCTGGCGCGAGGCCTGCGGGTGTCCAGGCACACCAAAGTTCCCTGGAGACAGCTTTTCCGGAAGCCTTCTGTCTGGTGAGCCGGCGTCTCGGGGCCGCAGTGTGGGGTGGGGCGGCACGGGGTTGAGCCCGGCGGATCTTGGGTGCTCCTGGAGCCTCCTCGGGTGTGGGCCTACCCCTGGCTTCCGAGCTCCACGCCCTCGGACCCTGGGGAGCTCAAAGGGGCACCCCTGGTGAGCGGGGCTGGGGTGCGTGGACCCTGAGCCCTGCCCCTGCCCCCGCCCCCGCAGGGCTGCCATTTCCTCGCAGCTGGCGTCCGCGTGCTCCTTCTTCATCCTCCTCTCCTGGCTGCCGACCTTCTTTAAGGAGACATTCCCCAGCTCCAAGGTGGGTGGGCCGCCCTGGCACTCACGGGATGAGGGAGACACGGTGCTGTTTCTGGCCCCACTCGGGCTCGCAGTCGCGAGCGGACCTCACCCGTGCTCAAGGTCGGCACCTCTGGTCTGGTGCGTGCCGCAAAGGACAAGGCCGCTTCCGACCAACGTGCAGTGCCCACTCCCGGACGGATGCTGTGTGGCCACCCCGGCAGAGCCCTGCCCCAGGGCTCAGATGACCGTCTGTGCGTGGTCATTACCGAGGACGGGCCAAGTGGGAGTCGTGACATGGGCAGGGGTGTGACCTGTCGGTCAGCTCGGCTCGCTCTACCCTGCCGTCCGGCCACCCTCCCCGTCTGGTGACCAGGACCCCCGGAGCCTCTGCATAGTGGGCCTGCGTCCCCCCTGCTTGGCCCTGCCACAGTGTGGGAGGCCACGAGGGAGACTCGGCCTGCAGGGACACAGCGCTAGTGGACCTGGAGCTCGGCCAGGGTCGGGGGAGATCAGGGTCAGGGAGGCCCTCGACCCCGGGAGCCCAGCCCGTCGGCGGGGAGAGACTTACTGGGCATCGGGGGGTTATGGGTGACTACTGGCCTGTGCAACCTCTCCTGGGTGGCCAGGTGCCTCCCCTCTGAGGCCCCCCTCTTCCCTGCAGGGCTGGGTCTTCAACGTGGTGCCCTGGCTGGTGGCCGTCCCCGCCAGTCTGTTCAGCGGGTTCCTCTCTGACCACCTCATCAATCAGGGTGAGCGGCCGGGGAGGGCCGCTGGGAGCCAACCCAGCTTTGCCACACCGTGGGGGGTGGGGGCCCCCTCCTGGTGGTGCTACAGTGATGGGAGGGGGCCTCACTCCCTCCCAGGACCTCACTTCGAGAGTGGGGCCCCGACCACCTCGGCCTCCATTTCCTGGAGCGGGCGGGGCACCGCGAGAGGACCCGAGCCCTGCGGGGACCGTGGAGCCCCTCCTTGGTCTTCAGGGGGGTCAGAGGTCGTAGGTCAGGGGGCTGCGCGCGCGAGCCCAGGACCCCCGCGGACCTGCCCGAGGACGAGGGTCTCACGTGCAGGCGCCCGCGCTCTTAGACGTTAGTCCTCTCCTGGTTAGGGACTGCTGCCCGCCCCTCGTGGGAAAAGTAGAGGCTTCGGAGAAACACATTCGTGGCCATCCCAGGGGCCTTCCTTCTGCGTGCCTGCCGGACCTCGTCCGGACAACCCTCTAGATGCACACCCAAGGCAGGGCACACGCCCTGGAACACGTGCCCACACGCACTCACACACGTGCGTACCGCAGCCAGGACGCCCAGTGCGGGGCACACCCCCCACCCACAGGCAGGAGCACGTGCCCACACACACCACGCACACGGGATGCCCAGTGCAGGCACGTGTGCTCACACGCGTGTGCACACGTCTCACACACAACCCGGGACACCCCCTCCTTGAGTCCAGGTCCCGCCCCTCCCCTCCCTGCTTCCTCTCTGCAGCGGAGCCGGCTGGGACCCCGCTCGGGTGCTGCCGGGGCTCTGCAAACCGGCCAACGGGAACCTCTCCCCTCTGCTCAGGTTACAGAACCATCACTGTGCGGAAGCTCATGCAGGTAGGGAGGTGGGATGCTCTCTCTAGACATCCCTGTTCTGCTCCTGGGACCTGAGGGTTGTGAGCCCCAGTCTCCTGACCCAGAAAGCATCCGATCTGGCTGACCTGAGGCCTTTCTCCCAGCTGTGACCCCAGGCCCCGACACAGGTCTCTGGGCCTGGGTCACTCCCGTTCCCCTCTGGGTCTGACTACTGGGGGTCTCATGCCCTCCTGGGCAGGCCTGGGAGGGACTTTCCCCACTGACCTTGCTCGGTGGGCCCCGGGTGGCCCCAGGAGAAGCCCTGTCGGCCAGCGCCCATCCTCTCTCCCGCAGGTGATGGGCCTCGGCCTGTCCAGCGTTTTTGCCCTGTGTTTGGGTCACACCTCGAGCTTCTGTAAATCTGTGGTGTTCGCATCAGCCTCCATTGGCCTGCAGACCTTCAACCACAGGTGAGGGCCGGGCGCCCCACCCACCAGCGGGCACCCTGACATGGCGGGTGTGCCCCGGCGTGGCTGAGCGCCCCACCGTAGTGGGCAGGCCTTGCCTGGGCTGGGTTCCGAGTGCCCACGAGGCAGTTTCTAGACCTCGGGTGCTCGAGGACCAGCCCGGACTCCGTGGGGTGGAAGCCGCCCTGTGGTCACTCGCCCACCTCGGTGTCTCGTTCCCACAGCGGCGTTTCCGTCAACGTCCAGGACCTGGCTCCGTCCTGTGCCGGTTTTCTGTTCGGTGAGAGCCGCTGGCCCTGTTTGAATAGGAAGGGGCTGTTTCTTACCCAGGCATTGCTCACCCCCCAGCCTCTCCCCCTCTCCCGGCCCCCAGGGGCTGCCTGTGACCCACCCTCGTTCTTTCTCTGTCTCGCTCACAGGTGTGGCCAACACAGCTGGGGCCTTGGCAGGTGAGAGGTGGGCTGGGGTGTCTCCTGGCTGCCCCACCCCTGAGTCTTCCCGCCCCGCTAGCCCCTCAGCCCTGCAGGGTGGGGCACGGTGCCATCCAGGGTCCCAGAGTGTCAGACCAGTGGGGAGGGGGAGAGCGAGTTCCGGGAGCTGGCCTGGGGTGAGAACTCAGCACTTTCCGCAGTGCTCTCTGTCCCGATGGCGGACCCCCAGCCCCCACTTGCCTCACAGATGTGTCAGTTCCTCAAGGTCCAGGGTCCTGGGGGTTGAGTCTGGGTGATGATGTAGGGCTCACTCCCCGAGGAGGACCTGTGAGTGGCAATTTCCTGGACAGCCCGTGAGGTCTCTGGCCCTCTAAGACCCTCTGAGCCCGGCCCTCCCTCGGCCTGGCAGCCCGGCCACCTGAGTTCAGCTTCTGTCTCTCAGGCCGCCCCTGGCCTCCCCTCCTGGGACCCTAGCCCCCGGCCCTGCCCCGGCCCTCCCCTCGGCGCTACCCTGCCCATCCCTGTCTGGTGCAGGTGTTGTGGGCGTGTGCCTGGGAGGCTACCTCATCGAGGCCACAGGTTCCTGGACGTCCGTGTTCAACCTGGTGGCCGCCATCAGCGGCTTGGGGCTGTGCACCTTTCTGCTGTTCGGAGAGGCCCGGCGAGTGGACCTGAGCCCTGCCCGCGAGGACCTCTAGCTGCCGAGGCCTGACAGTTCCCCAAGGACCCGGTGCCGCCCGCCTCGGGGTAATGGGCTCTGCCGAAGAGCCTCCCACTCCCGATCCCGGGGGTGTGAGCAGAGGGGGACGGGTCCCAGCCGAGCCCCAGCAGCCCCAGGTGGGCTTCAGTTTCTCCACCTGCCAGCGAAGTGATCACGTCCTCCCCTGGGGGTTCATGGGCTGGCGGGGGTGCGTGGGGTCAGTGTTTTTAGTAGCAGCAGCTGCGTTATTACAGATAGTCTGTTCCACGTGGGTCCGCTTGCCATGTGGTCACGGGTGGGAGGGCAGCCTGTCATCACAGGGGCAGAGGCACCACCCAACTGGACCTTCCCCTCCGCCCAGACCTGCCCCGCTTTGCTTCTTGACCCTCGGGGCCAGATCATTCTTCTGGGGAGGACTGTCCTGTGCCCTGCAGGGTATTTAACTGCTGGCCCCCACCTACTAAGGACCCCCCCCCCCAAGTCATGACAACCAGCACTGGCTCCTGGCCTCATCACGTGTCCTCAGGGGACCGTGCCCTGATGGAGGCTGTGGGGGCTGTGGGCTAGACGCCCTTGCCCATCTTTGGGGACCCCCGGCACCTCCTGTGGGTCCCTCTCTGCCGGGGATGCTTCTGGGGACCAAGGAGCCCCCCCACCTTGTCCTTCTCTCTCTCATAACGAGGAACTGGTCATCTGGTGAGTTTGTAATAGGTCTTGCAAGATGTGTAGAAAAACTAAGAATGTGGAGAGATCACACCAGACTTATTTAAATGATGGCTATTAAACCGGAAAAGAAAGGCTGTGATTTTATTAACCTTTATTTATTTATTATTCTAAAGGCTTTTATTCATTTTGAGAGAGAGAGAGAGAGGGTTTGCCAGAAAGCGGGGGAGGGGCAGAGAGAGGGAGATGGAGTGGGCGAGTGAGGGGGGCAGGGCAGAGAGAGAGAGCAGGGGAGGAGCAGGGATGGAGAGTGAGAGAGTGCTTGAGTGAGGAGGGAGAGGCGGGGGGCGGGGAGAGAGAATCACAGGCAGGCTCCGTGCTGTCAGCACAGAGCCTGATTCGGGGCTGCATCCCACGAACTGTGAGATCATGGCCCGAGCCGAAATCAAGAGTCAGATGCTCAAACAACCGAGCCCCTCAGTCCCCCAGCCTTCCTTTTTATAAAAGAATAAACACATATCAAAGACTTGTTGAACTCGCCGCCGAGGAGGCCAGCTGAGCGTTGCAGATGACGGGCAGGGGGGCCCCACGAGCAGACGCGTCGGCAGGAAGGAAGGTCGAGGCGCACGTGCAGGGGCGGTGAGGGAGGAGGAACCCGCCCGTGGTCCACACGGAGCCCCCGGCCTCGCTGTGGCCTGCCTGCCGCCGGCTCCCGCGGGCTCAGGCCCAGACAGCCCAGGCGTGCCCGGCGAGGGGGACGGGCAGCTCCGCGTGAGCACACGTTGCTCTCTGCCGTCCCTCCACTTCTGATCAGAAAGAAGCTGAGAAGCCGAAGGAAGGAATTCTGATTGCGAAGCGAGCCTGGCCTCCCCAGACCAGGCCTGACCGTGGAGGCGGGGACGCGCGAGGGGGGTTAACGTGCCACAGAGGTCTTCCCGTTTGCCCTGCTGGAGGTCTCCCCCGGCACAGGCGGAGCCCCCGCGGCAGACGCCCTGCGGCACCGAGCAGGGCGAAGTTGCAGGGACGCCGGCACCGAGGTCTGCCCTCGTGACCGCTGCCAGCGCGGGGTGTCAGCGCCTTCACGCTGCCGCGTGGCCGTCCCCACCCACCGTTACACAGTCAACGGTCCTGGCAGGTCCCAGTGGCTGGTGGGGACCAAGGTCAGGCAGCAACAGGGGCAGAAGCAGCAGAGGCAGGAGCGTAGGACTCTACTGGCCTCCTGCACCGCACACCCAACCGTGCTTGGCGCTCGCTGCCCCCTGGGGGGGTTGCAGGCCTCTGCGTGCGCCCCTGCAGCCCTGCTTGGAGGCGCCTCTGGAGGCCCAGGCTGCTGTCACCCGCAGCTGGCCAACAGAGGGCGCCGTCTCACAGGGCTGTGTCCCGCCCCCGTCCACCGCCTCTGGGTGCCACCGGAGAGGCCTCCGGCCGGCTGCTCAGTGCCGTGTCTGTGGGCGCCCTGCCTCTCGGCTCCGTTGGAGGGAATGGGTTGGAAGGGTGTTCCAGGTGCAGGGGACCGAGCGGCGAGGGCCGGTGAGGGCAGGCGGGAGGCCAGACAGCACAGCAGGAGCTGGATGGGGCCGGGGCTGGGCTGGGGCATGCTGCCGGTGACTTCACACTAGAGTTTAAGGACGGCAGGTGGGGTACCAGGGCTGGTCCCCTCCACCTCCCGGGTGGGGGAGCAGGCTCCTCACCTCCACCCTTTCCCTGGATGGAGGGGGCTGGGTCCTCACCTCCACTGCTTTTCTGGAGGGGGGTGGGATGGGAGGTGGGTGGGGGGGTGGGGCTTGGGTCCTCACCTCCACCCCTTCCCTGGGGGAGGGGCTGGGTCCTCAGGGTGGGACTGTCCTCCACCTGGGCAGCAAGGGTTCTGGGGGTTCGGACTCCGATGTCCCTCCAGTGGGGGCACGGGCTTCCCTGAGGTCCCGACCTCAGGCCCCCACAGCCCTACCCAGGCCCCCAGGTGCTGTCCCTTCAGCCCCCACCCACACGTGGTCACCACAAGTGACACCTTCCCCTCGTTTCTCTAGTGGGCACTTAAAATTCGTAATGAACATGTTAACGCCCCCCCACCTCTCTGGGCCGCCCTCCTTGGCCCTCCACTCCTGGCTTTGTCTTTTCAGCTGCAGGACTGCAGCGCCCGGGGGGTCCCCACTTGCCTCCTCGAGGTCTCCTGGACACCCGTCCCCCTGGATGGGTTGTACCTCACAACCAGGGGGACGTGCAGGCGCCACCGGCCGTGCCCTGTCCCGACTGTCTGCAGCCGGCCGTTCCGTCCCCCTCTTCGGGGGCCGGGGAAGGAAAGACGAGCTGCACATTGAATGGGATTTATTTTATTATGTTTAATTGAAAAGCTTTGAGGTCGCGGCATGAATATTCAGCACCGTGGCTGCTGGCGCGGGAGCTGGTGTCTGATTGTAGGACGCGCCCCAGCACGGGGCCCGTCGGGGGGGGGAGTGAGGTGGGGAAGCTATTAATTGAAATAGCTTCATTAATTAGTAATTAACAGCAGGGAAATGACTGTGTCACACGTCCTATTTCAGTGGATGCCCTTCATGTGTTATGGGGCCTTTAATTAAAGGACGTGCATTTTAATTAAAGGCAAACTTGGCCCTTTGGCCTCTGGAATACAAAAGACACTCTCAACTTGGAAAGAAGCTGGCAGGGAGGCTGGTGCAGGTGACAGGGGAGCCACGTGCTCCCGTCACCGACCCCTTTGCCTTCCAGCCCCTTGTGGGCAGTGGACCCTGGCTGGTCCTCCTTGGAGTCTAGCTGATGCCCTTCCTGAGCCCAAAGTGGTGGCCGTGTGGGGTTCCAGGCCAGCGCGGGGGGAGGGGAGGCTGGCCAGCACTGTCACGCCCAAGCAGCCCCGCTGTCCTGCAACCAAGGGCTGGAAGCCGGGAGAAGGCGGCTCGGGGTGGGCGCCATCCTCGTCCCCTCTGCCTGCACTGGGCCCTGCACCTCTGCCTGTCCTGAGTGGGCAGCGGGGAGATGGGGGGGCTCACTGGAACTACACCTGGCAGTAGGGGGAAGACCCTTGGCCTGCTCCTAACACCCCATGAGCCGGGGCCCAGCAGGCAGGTCCTGAGCCTGCCAGCCGCCGTGCTGTCACTTGCAGAGACCTCGGACTCCCCTCTTGCCACCCTCCCCCTGCCGACAGCTAGATGGAGACCCACGCCCCTCTCCTGCTCTCTCTGCCTCTGTCCCCCCAAAGGGTCCTGTGCCCCTCACCCTGACCACCTACGAAAATGACTCTTGCCAAGGTCAATGAGACAGCTCAGTGGCTGGACCTGACCCCGGGGCCCCTCTTCAGTCTCTGAGGCTCCAGGCCCCGTGTCCCCCAGCCCTCACACCTGGTGCCTGCGGTCCTCGGAGACGCCTTTTCTCTGCCTTGTCTATATTTCCACCTCCAGACCTTGGCCTGGCCTTTGTCTCTGCCTTGATCTCCCCTACCCCATCATCCAACACGCATGTACGCATGCACACACACATGTACACATGCAAGCACAGACACACATGTGTACACAGGGCACACACAAGTACACATGCAGGCACACCCAGGTGCACACAGGCACACGCGGTCACACACGTGTACACGAGGCACACATGCGTATGCGTGGACACACTTGTGTACATACAGGCACACACGCGGGCACGCGGGCACACGTGCACGTGCAGGCACACACATGGTGCTGGCGTGGCAGGAGTTCCCCACTAGACGGGGGCTCCGAGCCAGGACTCACGAACAGTGCTCCTTGGTGCCCCCGGCCTGGATCCTGGCCTCACCGTCCTTGGTGGCGGGCACTGTAAACAGGCACTGTGCTCTCTGCTCTGCCCGGCAGAGACGCCTGGCACCAACAGGCCCCGGGACACCTGTGGCAGGAATCCCGGGGTCTGCTGCCTTGGCAAAGTGGGCAGCTTTGTGCCCGCCTCAGGAGAAGCAGGCACAGGGGCGGGAGGCCCTTCTTCCCTCTAAATTTTCTCCCTTGAGCACTTGAATGTGGGTGGGCTCTAAGACCAGCAGGCGATTTCTGGATTAGGTCGGGAAGGCTCCCCTGGGACCCGGGGTCTGGGGCCCCCCGCCATGCTGTGAGGGAGACGTGGGGAGGCCCCGGTGCGCCAGAAGAGCGAGAGAGGCCATCTGGCTAACTGCACCAGGAGCCCCTCCAACGCCCGACCCACTGGAGAGAATACAACAGTGGGCAGAAACTAGCCCAGGGTTTCGGGTGATAGGTTAGGACTCGCTTAGGAGGGAGTGGAGGGGTGTGCCCTTCCAGGTGGGTGGTGGAGGGCCGAGAGGCATTTGAGCTGAGTCCAGCTTGCGGGCGGAGGGGGTTTGTTCTCTCGGGGAGACTGCAGGGAGACCCCTGGGTTTCAGGGCATCCGGCTCTGCTCTGCAACCGCCCTTCGGCTGTCCAGTCTGCTCACGACTATTGTTTGGGGAGAATTTGACCGATGCCCACTTTCTCCTGCTCACAGAAGCAATGCCCGCCTTCTCTCGGGTGGGCAGAGGACCCAGGAGCCGCTTTAGGAAGGAGCCGGGAAAGCGTCTGTGCTAAGGACAGACCAACGGAGATGCCACAAAGATGCCAGGGACGTGGGACATGAAGTACATCCTGTCCGATTAAATCATTTGACGCGTTAGCATCAATTGCCGTCCTGCAAACCCGTGAGCAGTTCAAGTTTTCCCTCTTCCTCCGGCTTAGAGAGCCTCCAACGGCGCTCAGGCTGGGAGTGTATTCTCCTGTCTCCTGCTCCTCGGTGAGGGACAGGCTCCCTGTGTGTGCGAGCCGGTGGTCCCCTGACCCCTGCTGCACCCAGGAGGGACACTTGGCGTTCTGTCGGCCCCTCCTCCTGCCTTCTGTCTCTGTGCCTGGCTGGAGGCAAGTTTGCGTTCCCAGAATCAGGCACCTCCGCAGGGACCAGCCCGGTGCTGTCGGGACGGGTGTGACGGTGGTGCGTGAGTGTCCCGGGGCCGCCAGAACACAGCGCTGCTCGCTAGGGGATCCGACCACAGGGGCCGGTTCCCCCGAGGCCTCTCTCCTGGGCGCACGTGCAGATGCTGCCCTCCACGTCTGTTCTCAGAAGGACATGGGTCGGAGTGGGGCGCGCCCTCCGGACCTCATGTGACTTAGTCACCTCTTTGAAGAACCCCTTTCCAAATATAGCCGCACACTGACATCTTGGGCGTTAGAGCTTCAACGTAAGGATTTAGGGGACACGATTCAGCCCATACAGTGTGGATTCTCTGTCTCCACCTGCCCGGACCCCGGGGCTGCAGAAGGCAGGTGAGGCCGCCCTGGAGGCTGTAGAAAATGCTACGGGCCACCCAGACCCCACTTAGGATGGGGTTGGGGGCTGCCGGCAGCGGACACCTGAGCCCCTTTCCGGCCTCAGCTGGACCGCAGCCCCAGAACTTCCCGTGGGGCCATGGAGACCTCCTCTGTGGCTGCGACACACCTCAGCCTCCCCCTGCTCCGTCCCTTCCCACAGGGTGGGGCCGAGATGCCCCTGTGACGCCCACAGCAAATCTCCACCCCGGCCTCTACGGCAGCCCCTCCTGGCTGTGGGGAGACCCACGTCCTCCCTGTCTGAGACAGAAACACCAGAGCAGGCTCGCGAGACCACAGCGTAGCCAAAACACGACACCCCAGCGACCGGTATCCGGTGAGAATGAACGGCTCGGTCCCGCTCGCCACAAAGAAGCCGCGGGCCCGTAAGCCCTGCACACAGCCCAGCGCAGCGCATGGAAAGACACACGGCGTCCTCACCTGCACCTGCTGACGTGCCAGTCCTCCTGGGAGAGCGCCAGCACGGGCCCGGGAGGCGGCCGGAATCAGCAGACAGACAGACCGCAGGCAGTGTTGGCGTGAACGTGGTGGCGTGAAGCGCAGCCCCCGCTCCCGACGGGCAGGTAGGGGGGTCTACGGGGCGCAGCCCCTGGACAGAGCCGCCGGGCAGATCCTCAAGCAGGGAAATGGGAAGTTTCCGTAACAACCCAGCAACTCCACGGCCCCGCGTGTGCCCAAGAGGGACGAGAGCACGTCCGCTCAGAACCCTCGCTCGGACGCGCAAGGCAGCCAGAAGCTGGACGCCACCCGGCGCCCGCCAACGGGTCCACCAAGCACGGTCCCTACCCGCACCCCCCGCCCCCGGCGGAGTGTCGCTCAGTCTCAGCAAGGAGCGAAGCGCGCACGCTGCCTTGTGGATGAGCCTTGAAAACACGGCGCGGAGTGAGAGCGGCCAGGCCCGGGAGGACACAGGTGGCAGGAAAATCCACGGGGGCAGGAAACAGACCGGTGTTTGCCAGGGGCTGGGGTGGGCAGGGTGTGATTGCTACCTGTGGCGGGGCCGCTTTTGGGGTGAAGGAATGTTCTGGAACCAGAGCTGGAGGCTGCATAGCACTGAATGTGCTAACTCACCGCTGACCGCGTCTGGTTTAACGGGGCTTCTGGGGGCTTAGTCAGTTGGGCGTCTGACTCTCGGTTTGGCCTCAGGTCAGGATCTCACAGTTATTGAGTTCAAGCCCCACGTTGGGCTATGTGCTGACAGTTTGGAGCCTGCTTGGGATTCTCTCTCTCCCTCTCTCTCTGCCCCTGCTCCATGCATAGGCTCTCTCTCTCTTTCTCTCAAAATAAATAAATAAACATTAAGAAAAAGTAGTTTAAGGGCGCCTGGGTGGCTCAGTTGGTTGAGCATCTGACTTCGGCTCAGGTCATGATCTCACGGTTTGTGAGTTCGAGCCCTGCGTTGGGCTTTGTGCTGACAGTTCAGAGGCTGGAGCCTGCTTTGGATTCTGTGTCTCCCTCTCCCTCTGCCCCTCCCCTGCTCGTACTCTCTCTCTCTCTCTCTCTCAAATATAAAATAAAACATTAAAAAATAATAATAATAAAGAAAAAGTGGTTTAATGTCCTGCAAATTTCGCCCTGGCTACAAATGTTGAGTGCTCAGTGGTATTGAGACCCGGGCAGGTGGCGTGCTGGCGGCCTGTTCCTCCTGCGTCTGCTCCCAGGCAGGCGCGCTGCAGGCTGCCCTCCTTGGGTCTGGAGGGACAGAGGCCATGGCGGGCCGTGGATCTCGTCACGTCTGCAAACAGTAGGGGGAGAGGGTGTCGGGTTGGCACCCCATCCTCAGGGAGCCAGAGGGGTAGCGAACCTGCCTGGAGTCTCTCAGCTCACGGGCAGCACGCGGGCGCGCACTATCGGCCCCCACGGGCCCACACTTGCTCCTCCCCTTTCCGCTTTGGAGACGCTCGCTGTCTTGGTGGCCTTCGCAGTGACACACTCTTTGCTGGGAAAGCAGAGTACGAGCGAGTGGGAAAAAATGCCCCTGAGAGAGGGCCGCTGATACTTGGTGGCGGGGCTTCAGGCCGCCGTCCACGTGCGCGTGCCTCCGTCCAGCGCGGGCCCCTCTGTGCCCTCTGTGAGGAGACTTAGTCCCTGACGGGGCCATGTGGTCCCCTGTCCGGGACCCTGACGGTGTTGCCGGAGTCGCTCACCAAGGGGTGGCTCCAGCCTGCCCAGCCCAGGGTCCAACCCCTGGTCGTCCTTCCTCTGTCCCCGCAGGACAGCGGGCCTGTCTCACAGACTGGGATTAGAGCATCGTCAACAGCACACGGTCCAAAAGCTTCCCTGAAAGTCGTTTGGAATTTGTGGCTGGGGAGGCCCCTCCCCTGGTTCCCTAGCACAGGGACAGGGACAGGAAGACCCCACCCTCCACGCTGCTCACCACCTCTTGTCTTCCCCGTCATTCCTCAGGAGTCCCTGAGTCCCTGGGGCCGAGCTGGGGTGAGGAGGCTGGGCGCGAGCTGCCGCGTCCCCCACGGACCCCCGACTCCGTCATCTCATGCCATTTTCTCCCCAGGATGGTGGCTTTTCGGGGCAGGAGGGCTGCTCCACCACGCCGAGTCTCTGCCCTGTCCCCGGGACTTTGCCCCAAATGGGCGACCCGAGCACACACAGATCCGCGGGCGCCACGCGTGAGGACACCAGAGCCACAGACCCCACACAGCTCCCGTCCCTCGAGGCGCGTCCTGGAGAACGCTGGCCGGGGTTTCCTCGCTGAGCCGCCGAAGCCCCTGGTCATCGTTCCGCGCGGCCGCACTCACCACGTCCCACGTTTCCAGGCCGCTTCTGCTGAAACGTTGACGCATCCAGGGTTAATCCACCCGTGGGAAAAATGTACGAGGCTGGGCTCCCAGGGCCATCGCAGCACCGGTCACGCCATCAAACCTGGCCAGTTACGGCGTCTGGTCTCTCCCGGGGTCCCTGTGTCCACCTGTCCCGCCGTCCTGGCAGGCCCGAAGCCCTGACATTGTCAGGCAGAACTTTCTCTCTCATCAACCTTCAGCTGCTGTGCAGCCCTGGGCTGGGCCTGACAGCGCCACGCAGCCCCGGGCAGAGATGCGCCAAGAACCCAAGCAAGAGCAATGTTCCTGGGGCCCAAGTCCCCAAGGCCAGCTGGTCACTCGCACCGGCTGCCTGTGCCTGTGCCTGACCCTGGCCTCGTGTTTCCCCTCCGTCCAGCGACAATCAGTCCTTCCCTCCATGTGGTGACGGTCAGGGATGTGGCCTGGGCCGGCCCGTCTCCCTTCCGCTCTGGCCAGAGGGGCTGAGAGGATGGCGGGCTTCACCTGGACCGGGGCTCACTGCCCCGGCCGCCTCCCCACCCCACCCCACCCCTGGTGCAAGCCTCTCCCCGCCCTCAGTATCTGACCCACACTGTGTGGTAATGTGAGCAGCAAGGGCTGCAGAACAGTTTCTGTCCCCGGGACCTTCTGTTGTTTGTGGGCAGTGGGACTCGGGAAGTGGGCAGTCTTCTCCACCTTCCAGGGCGGAGACCCCCTCCGACCGGCCTGGCCCTGCTCTGGCTGCCTGATTAGCAGCCCCCCCAGCCCCACCCGCCACTCTGACCCCATCCTGGGCTTGGGCCTGTGAGTTCCCATCAGGAGTCGTCTGCAGAATTGGCCCTGATTGGTGGCCACTCAGCAGCTCTCGGGGACACCGAGGACACGCGAGGATCCTGCACCTGCCTCGTGGCTGGAGAGCCCACCTCATCCATGGTCCTTGCTTGGGGAGGACCCTGCTTGGGGAGGACCCTGCTTGGGGAGGACCCTGCTTGGGGAGGGAGGACCCTGCCTGGGGAGGACCCTGCTTCGGGAGGACCCTACTTGGGGAAGACTATGCTTAGGGAGGACTGAGGGCAAGTGGGGACCGTCAGGGCAGTGGCCTTCGGTTGGGCCACCTTACAGACTTAGTGGTGGGGTCCTGGTGAGGGTGCAGCCCTGTCCAGCCAGCTGTCCCACGGGGTGGGGGCAGGCACCTCCACCCTGCCATGCCCCGGGACCTCATTCGTGGTCCTGACAGACACTTTTCCTCCCTCAAGCCTCACTCTGTCACTGTAACTGCTCTGGGGGACAGTCGCCCCCCTGTTTACAAACTTGTGTCTTTGTCCTGGGCAGAAAGAGTCCTGTGTGTGCGTCCTAGCAAGATTCAAAGGGGTTCGAAGAATAAATGTTTTCCTAAGTTTTAGCTGACATTCAATTTTAATGACTTTTTAAACAAAGTAACTATTAAACGTGTGCTGTTTTATGGTCTCCTGATGTCTGACAGGTGTTTTTGCCCATGTGGGAAGCAGATGCTAATAGCATCCTCCCTAATAGCTCATAAATACAAGCCCTTGGCGTTTCCCTTTGTACGTGGCTCTGCCAATGGCCAATTTGCTCTTCAGAAGTGGCCACGTTGGCCTGTCAATCAGTTCTTGCCGTGGGCGATTTTTGGTGATTAGAAGCCCCTTAGAGAGTGAGAACTCCAAATTAGTTTTAAATAAAAAATAAGAATATTCATGCTGCTGAACATCTAAAGGTAAGAGATGCAGCAGAACGTGAACACGCCGGCTGGGGTCCTGGCGATGCTGGCGGAGTGGGCCGTGTGGCCCAGACCCGCGGGGACGGAGCCACAGAGCTGGGAGGGACAGATGGGGTGGGGAGTGGGTGCAGGTGACCCAGGGTCAGCCCGAGACGCTCAGCCACATGACGGTGGGCTTGGGGGGCACATTTCATGTCTACTGGCGCCTTTGCGGGGACATGAAAGCTCATCCCGAGGAGGGCAGGGAGACGAGCCTGTCTCCTTGAGAGAACAAATGTCCTCTTTGAAGAAGCTGACGGAGGACACTGTGTCTTGAGTGGGCCAGTGCCCCCCTCCACTGTGTCTCTGGGGTCCAGTGTCCTCCCCTCCCCTCTAGGGCCAGCCGCTCAGGTTCAGCCCCTACTGCCACCCTCCTCCACAGGTGAGTCCTGTCTCGCTGCTGTCCCCTCCAGGAGTGAACCCCTTCCAGGGTCCCTGCTGGCCCCCCAGCCCAGGACCTGGCCCTGTCCAGGGTGCTGACTCCAGGTGTCACTGACGGAGTCCTGCCCAGCTCAGGAAAAAGGCCTGGATGGCTCGTGGGATGCAGACACGGGGTGGCTTGGGCTGGGAAGTCCGACCGCCTTCCCCGGGTGGCACCCTGCAGAGAAGAGATGGGGAGACACTCGGGGCTCTGACACCAGGGTACAAAGGCCAGGAGGGTGTGGAGGGCTACAGGTCGACACCCTGCTGGACCATTTCAGGGAACTGGTCCAAGCTGGGGCATGCTGTGTGGAAGCCTCTGGAATCTTCCTCACTCCTCCGGTTCCCCACAAAGTGCGGGCTCTAAGGTTGGGGATGGATTCAGGAATGCAGAGGTGTCTCGGCCAATCTGCCGTGGGGTGGAGTGGGGTGTCTGTCCTCAGACAGTGGGGGCAAGCAGGAGGCAGGGGAATGAATGGGGGCAGCAAGGGTGGGGCTGGCACTGCAGGAGGGCGGGCCAAGAGAGGGGGCGTGGGGTCGGTCAGGGTGGGACGGGCCCATCTGAGGCCAGTGGGGGTGCCCTGGGTGCAGGGACCCTGCTCGATGACTGCCAGCCTGTCTGAGGACAAGATTGTGACCCGCTGTGGCCCTGTCTCCCCAGAACCTGTCCTATAACATCCCCTACCCCAGCCTCTCCATACCTCTTTCCAGGAATGTCCTTCCCTGGCCAGGCAGATGCTCCAGGCTGGGGAGGGTTGGTTTCCCCTTGCTGTCCAGGGTCTGTCCCTCCATACTGTATCCTTCACGAGGTCTCCTGTTGGCCCGGCCCCGGCTGCGGACTTTCAGTGCTATGGGCAGACATGGGCTGCTATGGGCTGGCACCACTGTCATCCCCTGTGCACAGGCATTTGGGGATGGGGTCCTCAGAATGCGTGCACCCCCAGGGGCTGGGGCCCCCTCTGCGGGCGAGTCATAGGAGGCTGCTCTGGAGGCCGAAGCACACAGGTCGGTCTGGTTGCTCCTGCAACGCAGGGGTGTGTTTGTGCTTCTTACGGCGGCCCAGGAGAGGGTGAGGGACGGAGAGTCGTCCTCACCAGGGCTGAGGACTTGGCCGTGCTGGGGACCTCGGCTTCCAGTGGGCCGGGCTGTAGGACCACAGGCTTTGGGCCAGTTTCTGGAGACTCTCAGGAGCCTTTACCCGTCGGGGTGCTCACTGCAGCTGGCAGGTGGCTGCCTCCCTTTGCCGGTGCTGGGAGGGGCTCCTGTGGCCCAGAGAGGAGCTCCAGACCAGACTCAGGCTTGAGGACTTGCCTGGAGGGGGCGCGGGGCCCACAGTGCCCCACCCCCTCTGAGCCTCAGCGTCCTTACCTGGAAAGTGTGGGGCCCAGGGCGGGCTTGACGGAACAGCTTCGCCCGGCCGGGCACGTGGGAGGGGCTCAGGGAGGGGCCCACGGGGCATGCGAACCGCCCTCTGATGCACCCTCTTTCTACACGGGTGACCCCTGTTCTGGGGCAGGAGCAGGGAGCCTGGCGCTGCTCTCTCGACCTCTGTTCCCTACCTAGGCCACCCTCCTCTCATCCCCTGCAGCCACACCGCTGCCTCAATGGCCTCCCCACCTGCTGTTCCCCTGCCTGGACCCCCTCCCCGTTCTCCTGAGCTCAGCCCAACATCACCTCCTCCAGGAAGCCTTCCTTCATCTCAGACTAACTTACCTGATTGCTGTCCATGCCCGTTCTCAACTGTGGATTCTGCCAGGGCCAAGGCCAGCTGTTCTTGCTCATTAATCTGGCCTCAGCAGATAGCCGTGCTGGGCACACAGGGGACCCTTAATCACCGATGACCTCTGATAATCGGGGTTAAGGTCATTACACTCAGTACCGGCATCGCCTCGTCTTTGTGACTCTCCTTTACATATTTACCATCTTAGCCATTTTTAATTTTGTACCATCATCTCATCACTATGTGGTTCCAGAACCTTTTCATCACCCCAGAAGGACACCCCACATCTGCCCCTGCCCCCCACGTCCCCCACTCCTGCCAACCACTCATCCACTTCCTGTCCCCCTGGTTTGCCTACTGCGGGCAGTTCACGCCAGTGGACTCTCACGCCGCGCGGCCTTTGGGACTGGCCTCTTTCGCCCGCGTCACGTTCTCCAGGCCCGCGTGCACGCCTTTCCTCATGTGGCTGAGTGGCGGGCCACCGTCCAGATGGGCCACATTTAGTTCAGCCGTTTCCCGGCCGGAGGGCCCTGGGGTCGCCCCCAGCCTCGGCTGCGCTCCGGTACTGAACGGACTGCTGGCGTGGACGCGCACGTACAGGACAGATTAGAGCCCCGTTTGCCGTCACGACTGTCTGCCGACTCCACAGACCCTCGCTGTCTAGAGGCAGGAGCACAAGGAGGCGTCCGCCAGGCCCCGAAGGGAGCGAACTCTCGGTCGCCCACCAGGGAGGAGCCACTCCCACGGGGACTCCCGCGGTGCTTTGCTGGGGTGGCTGGTGCCCGCAGGTGCCGCAGCGGCCCAGGTCTCGTGAACCCTCTGCCGCACTATTAAATATTTCAGCAAATAAAAAAATGTTAACCGTGCGGCCAGATGTCCAAGTCGACCAAGTGCTTAAGGCATTTGACTGATAAAAAGCCCAAGCCTTGGTGAGTGGGATTGAAACAAGCCCGAGGCAAGTGTGTGATATTAAAACCACCCTGGGCTCCTTCCTGCGGGCGCTCGGGCGCTCGGAGGTTTGGGGGGAGTGTCCATCTGTCGCCGCCGCGCGTCCTGACACTCAACAAAGCCGGATAGATCTCAGAGCGGCGGCCGCTCTGCAGCGGGGCCCATGTGGGACGCTTGTCACAAAGGCGGTGCCATCAATATTCATGGCTGGGCCTGCTGGTGGCCCTGAGAGGGCCTGAGCTGGGCCGGCGGCCGGCCGGCGGCTTACAGAAAGGACAGCAGCAGCTGGGGGCGGGCACTGCTCTGCGGCCTCGGCTCTTGGCTTGGTTGACAAAGAGTGACTGCTTCCTGGCAAACTCTGCCGCCCAGGTCTGTGGAAGCATCCAAGGGACAGTCGGGGACCCTCAGAGGTCACAGTTCTCTCCTGGGCAGAGGGAAAGATGGGGCCGGGCCTCGCGGGAGGGCCGACTTCCCAGACTGAGAGAGAGGGAGAGGGGAGGCCCTGGAGGGGTGGGAAGTGGGGAGTGGGGGGACGGGAGGCTGCGGTGGGGGATGGGGGATGGAAGGCTGTGGGGGGAGGCAGGAGGGGGATGGGGACGGGGGAGGGGGAGAGGAGGTTGGGATGGGGGAGGGGGATGGGAGGCCCAGGGAGGGATAAACAAGCTGAGAACGACCAGGCAGAACAGGTGTCAGAATTATCGGAAAGCCCGAACTCGTTTTTTCAAAATCCTGGGACTTGGTTTCCAACGTTACTCTCCCAGTGTTGCCATATGTGTGTCTGGAAGGACGGAGGTGGTGACCTTGGGACAGTCGGCTTTGCTGACACAGGTCTCCGTCTGTGGTCACAGCGATGGTGGAGACTGGTGTCCACTCCGTCCCCATCCGTCCCCCCAGGTCGGCTCCCAACCCTGTAGACCTGCCCTTCGGGAGCACCTCCCCCTACAGAGATGGGGGATGAGCTGTGGTTTAGGGCCTGGCCTGGGTGGGGGGTCCTTGTTCTGGCTTCCTCACACTGTCTTTGGGTGCTCCTGTGCCCACATCTGAGAAATGAGGCTGCCCACGGTTCCTCGCTGGTGCTGCAAGGGGTCAGCGGGCACAGTTAGCCCTGGGCACTGGGGAGCACGTGAAGGCCCGAATGAACCTGGCAGCTGATCCCCGTGGGAGAGAAAAGGTGCCAGGCTCTTGAGAGCAGGCTGGTCTCTCCAGAAGCATTGCACAAGCTGGTTTTTGGGGACACCGTTCCTCCTGTGCCGCCCAGGGACCCCAAGTGGGTCATTTGTAAGAAGTTTGTCTGCTGAGCCCGAGGGAGGCAGGCACACACCTCCCCACCAACCTAGAGAGCGTCTCCCGTCCCCCCCACGACTGGGACACTGAGGCCGGGCGGCCAGCGGGTTGTCCAGGCCCCTGGCTTTGCCCGGTCAGGGTCCCACGTGCAGTCCCCTCCCCTTCCGGCCTGGCCACAGTGTGGGGAGAGAAGGTTCCGAGGGCAGGTTTCAGATCCCGGCATCCGAGCATCGCACCCCCACCCCGTTTCCCAAGTGGAACATGGGCGCGAGGCTCCAGCCGTCCCTTCAGAACATTCTAGCACAACCCCTGTGCTTCATTTCAGAACAATGGAAACCTGATGAAAACGCCGAAGAGGAAACCTTATCATGGAGGGTTTTATGCCAGACCCAGAAGGGCCCCTCCTGTGACGCAGTCATTACTGCGGTCAGACCCGTTCCGTTAATTCGCACGGGCCCTTATTACTACCAATAAAACGTAAGGGGATTGACAGCGCCGGTGTATCTGGGTGTCTCCCCCGGCCGGCAGCAGCTGGGGCGGGGCGTCGGGGGGCAGAGGGACTCGCGGAGACAGCTGGGGGACCCTGTGGGGTCCAAGGTGAGGCATTCTGCTGAAGTCTGGGAAGTGCCACCGTATCTGCTTGTCCAGGCGTGACCCAGGGGACAGATGTGGCCCAGAGGACACAGGTCCCCGTCCGCAAGAACAGTCAGCAAAGACCCCCGGACAGAGGACAGCCACGTGCTCTTGAGAACGACTGACAGGGGTGCCTGGTGGCTCAGTTGGTTAAACGTCCCACCCTTGGTTTCGGCTCAGGTCATGATCTCACCGCTGTTGAGTTCGAGCCCCACGTCGGGCTCTGCGCTGACAGTGCAGAGCCTGCTTGGGATCCTCTCTCTCCCTCTCTCTCTGCCCCTCCCCTGCTCACTCTCTGTCTCTCAAAATAAATAAACAAAACATTAAAAAACAAAGAAAGAAAGAAAAACTTCTCTAAAAAAAAAAAACAAATAGGTCGATAAAGTAGCTTCCTCAGCGGTGGCCCCTTTGGACCCGCACGGGCACCACAGAGCTCCCCCAGGGAAGAGCATCGCACGACAGAACTCGTGTTGGGGGGACATTTTTGTATGGAGGAAGGGGTGTCTGAGAGTGGTTTTCTTCCAATTCCTCCGAGGGAACTATCCCAGCGTGTGGTTTTAACATACGGCCCCATTCCCCAAAAACCCTAGACTTAGTCATGGGCTTCTGAATGAAGTGTGGCGGGAACAGCCGTTGTGAGTCCCCAGAGGAGGGTGCAAGTCACGGGTCACCGTGGGGACCAGCCGCCACGTGGGGAGGATGCCCAAGCAGCCGTGGGGAGAGTCCACGTGGCGAAGACCTGAGGCCTTGGGTCTCAAGGGTCTCACGCCCCGAAAGCAGCCTCTTGAGAGACCCCGATGCGGACCGCCGGCTCAGCCACCCCTGAATTCTGACTCTCAGAAACGGAAGTGACAAATACTTGTTGTCGGAGGCTGCTAAGGTTGGGGCGGGCTCGTTACGCAGCAACAGAGTCTTCGTGCCCCTGGGAGGACCAATCAGGAAGCCAGGCGGGAGGAAAGCGTTGAGGTCACGGTGTAGGACCCAGACTCAGAGCGGGCCCCTCGCCGGGCGGGTCTTCACCACCAGCTGGAGCGGGGGCCTCCATGACCCTGTCGCTCAGAAGCTCAGGTGGGGCCCGCTTGCCCTCGGGAAGGCTCCGGACGCTGCTGAATCACGTCCCACGACTTGTTGGGATGGGATGCTGGTTGAAGGCAGGACAGAAACGAGTCTGAGGCGCCCCGGCTTGGGTTCTGCCCCCACACCCCGCCCCCAACCACTGAGGGACCGAGAATGGCCACTTCCTCTCCTCCGCCCGTCACGCCACCTGCCGGTCAGGACTGACACCGCCAGGCAAGCGTTTCCTCCAGAAGGTCATTCGGGGACGCCGGCTGCCGACTGCTCCGCAGGAGCGCCCGTGACACGAGGCTTGTCGGTAGCCGAGCCCCCGACATGCAGGAAGCCCGTCCCGCCATCTGCGGGCTCTGCCGCTCAGCTCCCAGGGACCCCGCTGGCCTGACTGTGAAACGGAGTAACTGGAGTCGCCGTACCGCTCGGTGCTGCAGGCTTGCACGCGGCGAGGCCAGGGGCCTGGGGCAGCCACTGCCACTCCTCTCCTTTTGTTCCTCTAGAAGAATAAAGTCACACAGAAGACTTGAGGCCCCAGAGAGAAAAATGGAAATTGGGCAGGAGGCGCAGGCGGGCACACGCAGACACTTTGTACCCACCACGGTGAGACCCTTCCCTTCTGTCTGCGGTAGTTTCCCTGCGGCTGCCGCCCGAGTCGGGACCGCGCTCTCCCACGGTTCTGGGCCGCCGCTGAGCCTGCAGGGACTGCGCTCCCTCCTGAGGCTGCCTGAGAGGGTCGTCCTTGCCTCCTCCCACGCGGGTGGTGGCTGGCCGGCTGGCTTCCTGGCACCTCTCTGCTGCCTCCCCCTGCAGCTCCCTGCGACTCCCTCTGCCTTTGCTCATTTGGATGCAAGTGAGCGCCTTGGGGGCCAGCGGATAACCAGGCGGGGAAGGGGCCTCTTAACCTACACGCACACTTTGCTGTGCAAGGTGATATTCGCGCGGTCCAGGGACCAGGAGGTGGACATAACTTGGAGCCACCACTCAGCCCACAACTGCTAGGCTCTGGGTTTCATGCACAATACCCACAGCGTGTGCAGACGGCTGGGGACAGACCTGCCGCGGGGACCGCGTCCCTCTCGTCTTCCCAGGAAGCCCGCAGCGGGCAGTGTCTCGTCTCTCTCCCCGCAGATCTGGTCAGGAACCACAGCCTGTTGTGAACAGCATCTCCTGTCACTTTTTCACTCGGTCGATCTTGGGAACCGCCGGTACCCGTGAGGGCGACGGTCTCTGGTTCCCGTCTGCGGCCACGCAGCGTGCCATCCCTGGGTGTCCAGGTTGCATTTAATATGTGTAATGTGCAGAGAAGCAGGTCAAGTTCCAGATTAGCGCCCATCACGGAACGAGGGCAGCACGGTCCATCTGGAGGAGGCGCTGGCTCGTCCAGTCCGCAGCTCAGGCCGCAGGCCGTGCCCACCGGCGTCTGCCGGGCTCCACTTAAC
>PITB01010719.1:0-60501 GCA_004024585.1 Paradoxurus hermaphroditus
TTTCAATGCGGCCGGCCGGCAGGAGCCAACACTCCGAGGGTTCGCGGAGGGCCCTGCACACGCGTGCTCCTCGCACGGAGAGCGGGGTGCTCACGACCGTAAGGCGGCCACGCCCAGCACTCACTCCCGTCCGTGGAACGGAGGCCACGGATGCCCACGCGTCTCCCCTGCGTGGCTCCTTGAGGTCCAGCTCCAAGCTCTTCAAACCTATCACCCGTTTCACGAGTCAGGAGGCTTTCGATTCTGGTTCAGAAAGGACAAACTTGGAGAAGGGCAGCCACCCAAACGGAGTGAACTAAAATACAGACTTCCCTTCGGACCACGAGACACACAGCAGCCGAAGCCCGGGGCCCGGCATCAAGGCCCAGGCTGGCCTCTTCCGGGTCGCGGTGCGTGCGGAGGGCTCTGCTGTCGCTGGCCCTCTGGGCTCTGACGGCCGCCGGTGCAGTGCCCCTCCTGGGGCTCGGGACAGACACACCCGGACGTGGGAGGGACCGGAAGGTCTTCCCGTGGACGTCCTGCACGGAGCCCGGGGACTGCGAGTTCTGCCCTTCGGTCCCGGGAGCCTTCCCGAACCTCCCAGTGAGCCTCCATGCCTTCGTTCCCGCCCATTCGCTCCTTAATTCTCTGTAGCTCGGGTTAGCCAGGCTCCCGCGGCCGCTCCTCCAGACTCCTCACCGACCCGTCAGCCAGGACACTTGGAACAGCTCCTTACCTGCCCCCGAACGAGTTCAGGAACTTTCTGACCCCCCACTCCCTCTAAACGAGTATCAGATCAACGCCTCCTCACAGGGTTACGGGAAAGATTCAATGATTCAAATATGAGGAAACTCTCAGAAACTAGCTGCTCCGTGTAAGAGCCGTGGGGAAGCAGCCACTTTTCTTTTCTTTAACTCATTCATGGTATTTATTGTTCCTGAAGTTTTGAGTCACCATTAAATAAATATTCAGGCAGGCCCTGAGCTGCCCCCGCTGTCGCCCGCACACAGCAACAGGAGACAAACAGGGAAGACCCACCAGCAAAGAAACCAATCGACCGCTGACAACACAGAGGGAAATGAAGGTTCTAGAATTCTCTGCAAGCCAGAAAAAAACAAGACATGTTCACAAAATGCCCATCTATTGATTAAACATTGGAAGACTGTCTTATTGTTTAAAAACACTCTTACTTTACCTGTTTGTAGTGCTGACCTAGAAAAAAACCAAAAAGTATTGCTAACAAATTCTCGTAAGGAAATTTAGGGCCTGAAACCACCCCATCAGATTTTTTTTCAGATGCTTGAAGATTTTCTGTAATCTGATTTTTAGCCTTCATTTTGTTACTGTGGTGACGCGTTGATTGTTTTGTGGGTCCTTGAAATAAATGCCATCACTCCTGGTGCGTGGTCCTTTTAACGTGATGCCGAGTGTGGTTTGCTAATATTCTGTTGAGGAGTTTTGTATTTACCTTCATCGGGGATGGTGGCCTATGGTTTTCTTTTTCTTTTTTTTTAATGTTTACTTATTTTGAGAGGGAGAGAGACAGAGGGAGAGAGCAGCGGGGGCAGAGAGAGATGGAGAGAGAGAATCCCAAGCAGGCTCTATGCTGTCAGTGCAGAGCCTGATGTGGGGCTCGAACTCATGAACCTCGAGATCATGACCTGAGCTGAAATCAAGAGTCAGACACTCAACCGACTGAACCGCCAGGCGCCCCAGACCTGTGATTTTTCTTTCCTTGCAGTGACCTTGTTCTGGTTTTGGAATCAGGGTGATGCTGGCCTCGTCCTGTGAATTCGAAAGTGGTCCCTCCCCTTTGTGTTTTGGAAGAGCTTGACAAAGATTGGTGTTCATTCTTCTTTAAACGTTTGATAGGATTCGCCATCCGAAACTGCTGTTTGCACTGGTTCAGGAGGGGCGACACGCCACGGACCTGCAGCGTCCTGTCCGGCGGCGTCTGTGCCCCCTCTGCAGACAGGGCTCCATGACGAAGCTGGCGCGCCCAGCAGCCGTCGAAAATACCTGGAAGCTCCCTCCCGGAGGGACAGAAAGGCTGGCGTGGGATTAAGGAGAAGCCATCGACCACGAGACCCGTCCTGAGTTACCAGCTGAGGCTGGAGAGCAGAAAGCACGGTGTCCGGAGTAGGAGGCCGTGCTTCGTTTTAGGCCGTGGTACCGAAGCCTCCTCCGCCCGGGGCAGGGGGTGGGGAAGCCCCCCGGGTCTCTGGACGCCTTGGTGAACACCTTCTCTCCGACTCATGGAAACCTGCTCCCACGAAAGTCGCCTTCCCGGGAGGCTCGCTCTTTAAAGTCCCAATTCTAAGGGATGAATGAGAATTTTTTTTGATTCGTGGAGCAGACAGGGACGGTTTTGGCCAACGAGCGGCTTCCTCCCTGGATTCACGGACCGGTCCCAGTAGGCGGGCGCCCGCCGTTGCGACCCGCGCGCCCAGGTCGGCGGTGGGCATCTTGTCCGTTACGAAGGCCGCGGAACTCGGAGTGGGGAACGCACCATTTCGATGGGCGTTTGCATCGAGAGCGAAACTATAAACGCTCCTTCGGCTGAAGCTATTGAAGATGAGAAAACCCAACCCGGCGGGTAAATGCTGGGGTGTGAGGTGTGCGTTTTGGGGCGCACTGAGTCTGCCAGAGGTAGCCGGCAGCAGGCTGCGGAGCCGTAGAGAGCGCTGAGCTGCGGGCTGGGGCTGCGTCCGCAGCGACTCCCTGCTCTGCGTCGCGGCAGGCAAACCGCTGAACCCCTCACCTGCAGATCGGGGCAGACGGCGGCTTCCAGCGTCCGTCTCACAGAGCAGCCGTGAGGCCCCGGGGGACCATCTCACGGGGAGGAGAGGCCGCCGGGTGGCCTTCCCGGGCGTGCAGTCCTGCCGTGGCCCGCCACGGAGGGGGCCCTCCTGCGCCGGCCCGGCACCTTCTAACGACCTTTTCATTTTGCCCCCTCGTCCCTCCAGACACAGAAGAGTTAGAGAGGAGGGGGAACGGGGCGTAGCTGGAGACAGAGGCATGGCTGCCGGTCCCCTGGCCGGCAGGGAGCACCGGCGGGGGAGCCGTTCCGGGCCCTGGGGCTGCACGGTGCACGGCACTCGGTGTCCGCAGAGCCCGTCTTGGGGACAGGGACTCTCCTTTTGTTAAAACCCAGGAACGCCGCCCACCACGCACAGCGCTCGGTCGGAGGCCGGCGAGCGCCTGCGTCTCCTGCGTTTATAGACCGTTCACCGGGCTGAGACAGACGAGCACCCAGATCCGTCCCCTCCCACGCTTTTTAATTTAAGAACCCCGGGCGATCAGCGTGGGGGTGACAAATGGCAGTGGCTTTACTGCTGTTGGTATTCTGAGGTCAGGATGTGGTGGAGCCGGGAGCCCAGGGATGAAGTATAGCATTAAAAATAATAAAGATTAAAAATATGTAGTCTCCCAAGTCAGCAGAGCAGAGCTAACAACCCACATAAAGGAGGCGCGTGTGGGGCGAGCCCGTGTCTGGGCGGCAGGAGCGGAGCGTGAGCCGGGATAAATCTTCCTCCTGCTCCCACTGCGGTGCCCGGCCGGGAGGGGCGAGCCCGCGGGAGGGAGGGCACCGAGGCGGAGGGCGTGCGTGCATGTGTGTGTGTGTGTATACGTGCATATGCATGTGTGTATATGTGTGCATGAGCATGTGTGTGCGTGTGCATGTGTGCCTATGCTGCGTGTATGCATGAGCATGTGTGTGTATGAGCATGTGTGTGCATGTGTGTATGTGTGCACGTGCATGTGTGTATGCACGAGCATGTGTGTGCATGAGCATGTGTGTGCATGTGTGTATGTGTGCACGTGCATGGGCGTATGCATGAGTATGCATGTGCATATACACGTGCATATGTATGCATGAGCAGATGTGTGCAGTCTGGGCACATGTGCATGTGTGCACATGCACGTGTGCGTGTGTGCACGTGTGTACACATGTGTGCATGTGAGCACACACGTGCACGTGCATATGTATGGTCTCGCGTGTGAAAGAAGGAGGGAGGGAGGGAGGGCGCGGGGACGCCTCGTGCAATGCGACAGCGGGCACGCCGCCTTCCCAGCGTGCTCACCTTTTATAACTGTGCCTCGCTGTAGATCGAGATCCCACGACACGGTGTGGTTTTCTTACATCTGCAGCCTGTGGCTCATCCCTTGCCCCACCCTGTTTCTCTCTTCCCTTCTCTCTCTCTGTCTCTGTCTCTCTGCTCCTCTGTATCTCTGTCTCTCGCCGTCTCCTCGTCTCTCCCTCTCCCTCTCCTTCTCCACCTCTAGTTCATGGATCAGACCCAGCAGACTCCCTCCTCTTTGGCTCCCGCTATAAATAATTTTTCAGGTAACAACTTGATTCTTTAGGGGCAGAAATGTACCTTCCACTCCACAGCGTGCTATGCACCTGTTACCTGTCACTCTGCATGCGGGCTGCGCTGGGGCAAACCTGGGGTTCCAGGGGCTCCTGGTCACAGGGCGCGGGAGGATCTGGGGTGGGGCTGGGGCAGAGGCTGCACACGAGTGAGTGACACAGGGTGTAAATAAAAGAATGCTATTGGGAGCCCCGGTCAGGAGGTGCAGGGGAAGGCGGCTGTGCGGCTGGGCGGGCGGGCCGGGAGCAAGTAGGGCACGGGGCACAGATTTGCGGGGCGCCCGCGCTCCTCGCGGGCACTTATCAAACCCGGTAAGACGCTCTGGCTCCAGGGGCGTGTCCCCAGGGACACCCCCCGCTGAGGCTTGCCCCGGCTCAGTGGAGGGGACCTGTGTTTCCCAGGCAGAGCTGGGGGCCGGGGAGGGCCGGGGCGGGGGTGGCGGGGAGGCGGGAAGAACCGGTGTCCCTCGCTGGGTCCCGAGCCCTGCCCACCACTGTGCGGGCCCCAGAAACGTCTTCTGGACAGGGCTGCCGTGGGCTGGAAGGGAGGCCGAGCGGTAGAGTGGGACCCTGCGGCCAGGCTTCCAGCCGGCGTTTCCGGGGGCCCCTTCCGGGGCGATTCCCTGCCGTTCTGCCATCAGCACGTCTGCCTGTGGGGACCGCCGTCTGTCTCTCAAGCCGGAAGGGCAGAGCCCCCCAGCCAAAGCCTTTCTCCGTGTGAAGAAGCAGGGGTCGGAGAGGTTCGTGACCGTCCTACTCTTCCTAACGGCCGGTGCAGGGCCGGCTCCTCGCAGGAATTCAGGAGAGCCTGCGGCGCACAGATCCGACGGAGGACGGGCCTCGGGGCTCTGCCGGCTCCCGGCCGGGGTCTGAGGGCCGCGGCGCTCGGGCCAGAAGACGTCACGCTTTCTGATTTATTTGTTTTAGAAGGTGAGGCGTTGGGCCCGGAGCTCGTATTTTCCTTCCGTCCTCCCTCTTAGAATCCCGGGACAGAAATATTCCAGAGAGGAAATAAAATGCAACCGGACGCTTTGTGACGGAACTCGCGGCCGTGGGACTCTCCGGGGCGAACGCACAGGCGCCCTACGGCCGCTGCTGTCAGGCCGACTTGGGATAGACTCTCCCAGATGACTGTTTCAGGAATGATTAGACACCCTGCATCGGGTGGGAAGGACGGGGCCCGGCAGTGTCCTCGTGCCTGCCAGGTCACAGACGGGGTCACCGCGGGCCTGGGGACAGGGACGGAGATGAGCCCTCCTGTCTGCCGGGTCCCGCCTGGCACCGCCCAAGGGCTGAGTGCTAAGGCGGCTCAGACTCCTGCGGATGAGATGGAACTGCTAATCCTGGACGGTTTGCTTAGGGACTAAGCCCCGTCCACGGGCCTGCCTTCCCCGGAGGCCACGCGTCCTCCGACGGCGCCCTGCTGCGGCTGGGGTGGAGGCACCCTTCCCCGGGGCCAGGGCGGCTCCGGCCTTTCCTTGGGGGTCCAGGGGGCCCCAGGGGCTGCAGGGGCTGCCCACAGAAGGGCCTCTTTTCCAGAAGAAACCCGCGAGCCCGATCTGCCAGTAGCCAGTGCCTGGCTAGCAGCCGCGGCGACTCGGGGACACGGCTGCTCCCGTGACCACACAGCACCGTCCCCACCGGCCTCACCAGACGTGGGGTCTGCAGGCTGCTGTATGGGAGGAGCAAGTGTCCTGTCGCTTGTCACGGGAAGCTCATTAGTAATGCAGAGCCCCAGACCCCACCAAACTCCGCCCCACACGAGGCCGGCGGGCCGAGGATCCGACTTGTCTTTCGGTTCCTCCAGTTCTCTGTCCAACCTTTTAAAAAAAAGTGCCATTCTCTATTTTAAACCAAAGTCACCTTGCTGGAAAATTCGCCCTGCTCTGGCCCGGATTCTGAGGGCGTGTGGGCGGAGGGCACGGAGAGCCTCTGTTTTCCCCTCCGCTCACATGTCACCGGCGCCTCGGGCGTCTGAAGCATCCCGGCGCCCCCTGTGCAAATTGCAGGTAGTCAGTCTTAGCACCTGGCGCTGGGCTGGCGTTTCGTTCCGACAGGCACTCAGCCCGAGCGGGGGGCTTCCAGGCAGGAGGGGCGGCCCGCTCCTGGCCTGCAAGGAGGGGGAGGCCTGGGCCGAGGCCCCGTCGGGGCTGCTCCTGCCGGATCCCTGGGGCTGAGGACGAGCGGCCTGGGGGGCCGTCAGGGGCTGACCAGGAAGCGGCCGCACCCGGACACACGGCCTAGCTGTTCTTCCTGGAGGGGCTGGCGCTTCCCCCTTCCAAGCTCCCCACGGGGACAGGCACCGGCTCGAAGCCTGTCACCCTGCCGTCGCCCTCCGTCCCCAGTGACCCCTGCCCTCTCCTCCCTCGGCTGGGCTCTCGCTCCTGCCTTACCGGGCCAGTGCCCTTGGCCGGCCCAGCACGTCGCCTTGGAGACTCAGCGTCCCCTGTGAGTCCCGGCTAGGAAGCGCCCCTGCTGGGTGTGCTCTCGGGAGCTGGTCGCCCTCTCCGAGCTGGGGCTGCGCCCTCTTACTTCATTCGCTTTAAAATAATCCTATCCGGTAGCAGGCTAGCCGACCGGACGTCGGAGAAGCACGGCAGAGGCCCTCGCGCACGTGTGTGAAGCAGAGGTTCTGTTTCCCCCTTCCCCGCCTCCCCGGGGTCCCGGTCAGCTCGGGCTGTTGTAACGGGGACCGGAGACGGGGTTCAAACGGCTCTGCCGCGGCGCGGGAGCCCGGAAGTGCAAGATCGCGGTGTCAGCGGGGTGCTTTCTCCCAAGGCCCCTCCGGGCTCGGGCTCCGCCTTCCTGCCGTGCCCTCTGTGGCCTTGCGCCCGTCTCTGCTTCCCCGCGGCCTCTCTGTGCATTCAAACTTCCTTCTTTCGGAAGGATGCTGGTGATACTGGATTAAGGCCCATCCTCATGACTTCATTTTAACTTAGTTAGCACCTAAAGGCTCAGTCTTTAAATACAGCCACATTCGGAGGTGCTGGGACTTAGCACCCCGACCTGGGAACTTGGCGGGCACAGTTCAGCCCCGAGCAGTCGATTCTCCAGGCTCCCCTGCTCAGAGGAGCAGGCCTTCGGTGCTTGCGGGGAGCTGTGACACGGGTCCCCACCAGACCTTCGCCAGGGCCTCCCCGCCAGAGAAGGGGTCCCTCCTATTCTCCATGTTAACTTTGGAGGCTGGGTGGCACCAACGACTCTCCCAAGAGCCCGCTCCTGGGCCACGATGGTGTCGTTGCCTCCCGTCCGCAGAACAGGACAACCCGTCCCATCCGGGGACCTACGGGACACCGTAGTGCTGTCCCATTTCCGTGCCCTCCTGTGGCCCAGGGTACTCTCGCCGACAGCAAGTGTGGGGTGTGCGCCCATCGGAGAGCTGTGGCGCTGGCAGTCCGGGCACCAGCCCCGTCCGGGAAGGGTCTTCTCCGGCGAACCTCCCGCCCCCTGCACTTCTGACTGGTGCCTGCGGCTGAGAGGGGCATTAACTCGACTCAGGAAAGCAGCGTCTGCTGAGAACGTGCCAGCCCCTCCGAAGCTTCCCGCTGAGCGTGCAGCCCCTGTCCCCCGAGAGTTCGGCACACATGGACACAGGTCCTCTGAGGCTGGGGCCCCAGTCTCGGTCCCGGGGCGTCGGCCACAAGACGCGAAGGTCGCCCAGCGGCTGGAAGGACGAGGCTTCCTTCGCCCTCCCCGTGCACGGACCGAGGGGGACGGCAAGGCTCTGGAGGCGTGGCGAGGTACCTGTCATTCCAGAAGCCTCCTGAGCAATAACCCAGGCAAAGCGACTGAATTATAATTAAAGTCTCAGAACAATCAGAGACAATCAGGTGCGTCTCCCGTGGGGACGCCGGCGGCTCCCGACGGCCAAGGCTGCAGATCGGGGGGAGCCGGGACTCACGGGCAGAGGGAGGGGCGGTGCCTTCGGGTCTCCTGTCCTGGCCGAGCCGCTGACCCTCCGGGACCGTTCGCCCCCTTTCTTACACCCTCGCCTGACCTGCTTTCTCCTCCCGGGCTCGCGCCTCGGCCTCTCAGAACCGGGGCTGTGCGCTCAGGGCCAGGCCCTCTGGGCCCCCCAGTGCAGGGAGAGGAGGAGCACGCGTAAGCGTATGAAAATCCCTTACTGCCAGAGGCCTGGATTTTCGCCTGGCTCCGGTTGCTCTGTGCCTCAGTTTCCCAGTCCGTAGATGGGGATGACTTACCGCTCGCTACCTCGTGTGATTGTTAAGACCGAACAAGATGACGACTGTCAATGGAAAATTCTGCTGTTCTGGATTCCACGCGTTTCCTTAGGAGACGCCGCACACAGACCAGCAACGTAGTGAGAACCGCCAGTTCTGGCGTCTCGGAAGAGGGCTGGGGCCGGTGCCCCTCAGAGCCGCCGGAGGTCCCGTGAGGCCAGAGTTAAGGGTCACTGGGAACACTTTGGGGCAACACATTCGTTTTAGAGGCCGGAGGGAGAAAAGACTTGTCCAGGCCCACGGCCTGGGGAGGCGGATGGGCCTGCCTGGATCTGCTCCCTCTGCAGGCTCCGTTCCGTGCCGCGCAGAGACAGCGGGCGAGCGAGACGCGGAGCCCCCGCACGGACCGCGCTGCCTTCCCGGCACCCTCCCGGGCCGAGGTCTTTGTAGAGGACGAGACTCTGTCATTAATAGCAACAACTATTTTTACACAAACAAACGGCCGTAGGCACTATACCCAGCGCGAAGTCCAGGGAAGATAAAAGCCCAAGGAGCCAAAGGGCTGCGCCCGGGGAGGCGAACGGCCTTAAAATAGATGCGGAAACCAAGCCCGCGTGGTCAGCGTGGAACCGAAGTTTTGTCTTTTCGGGCTGCCAACCACAGCCTCCTCGCCCTTGGGTGGAGGGGGACCGTGATGGATAATCACCTCCACTTATGTAGATATCCTGTTTGTGTCCCGTCTGGCTCGGATGAAAGTTCTCGTGAACGTGACTCGCTGATGTGTCCGGAGAAGCTGATTTCGCAGGGGCAGGGCCGGGGGCAGCAGCAGACTAATGAAGACAGAGTCTCGAGGCAGGAGAGGCGGTGCTCCAGGGGACAAGTACGAACGGCGCAGGCGCGGCCTGCTTTGACGGTGGTGCAGGAGGAGGCCGCTCAGGGGAAGGGGTGCGGAGGGGCCCGCGGAGGGGAGGGAATGGGGCCGGCAGGGCCCGGCACAGCCCCCGACGGAGTGCGCGGAGCTCTCACGGCGGACGGTGGGCTCCGCCTAACTTGGGGAGGCCCCGGGTCGGGGAGACCTTGGAAAAAGGGTTGGTCGAGGGTCCGGAGCCGCGGACAGAGGCCACGGCAGAGCAGAAGGCGTCTCTGCGGGAGGACGCGTGCCCGGGGCTCTCTCGGGGAGGGCGCGGCTGTTCACGGCCACGGAGACTCGGTCTGAGCGCATTGGGACGAGATCTCGGATTGGCCAGGCTGGGAGTTCCGGGACAACAGGAAGCCTGTGTTTGTCGTTTGCACTCGGTCCCGCCTGCCCGGCGTGCAGTGTGTGCTCCCGAAGGCGCCTGAAGACAGGATCGGGTAGAGGCCGTCGCAAAGCAAGGGCGAGGCTATCTCGGCTTATTTTGATTTCTAAAATGTGCAGAGCCATTTCGCTCCTGGCGTCCCGTGCCGGGGCCACAGCAGCGCGCACCGCCGTCCCCGGGTCGCGGGCGATGGAAGCGGGCTGACGGAGGCTACGGGAGACTCCCCGGCTGCCCGCCACAGGCCAGGCCGTGTCGGCGCCCACTGCGGGCCGCAGACCCGGTGGCCTCCGCCCGCGACGTGGCTGGCACGCAGTCTCGGGGAACGGCCGTCGGTGATGGGTGACTGCGGCAGCGGGAACTCGCTCGCAGAAACGGTGACTCTGGTCCCCAGGCTCTTCGTAGGGACACAGGACAAAAGACCGAGGTGACGACACAGGCCAGTGTGCTCCAAAGAGGGAAGGAAGCCTGGCCAGGGGGCGGACCCTCCGTGAGAGCCGCGTGAACCTCAGACTTGGCAGGTTAGATTCTGGAAAGAAGAGGCGTCGGTTTGGCATCTGTGGTTATGTCTGCTTCGAGGCACTTGTCCTCCCCACAGTCGCGCCCTCCGGGGCCACCGGCACTTTATCTCCCCCGGATCTTCATCCAGGATACAGAGCCTCCGGCCACGTGTTTGTTGAAAAATCGTTTTTGCTATTAAAGGACAGGACCCTTGATCGACGTCCCGCGCTGCTTCCGTGTGTCCCGCCCCCAGCGCGCCCCAGCAGCTGGACTCAACAAAGCAGGTCTTAGCGACGATGACTTGCACGACAACGGCCAGTGGACAGGAAAGCTCCTACACTGACTAGGTTTTCTCCGGCGAGCCCTCGCCTCCCCCCACGCTCCGTGAGCTCCCCAAGGTCAGGGGTCGCTCCTGTCTGTTCACGTCCCTGCGGTTCCTCTCTTCGCACTGCAGGATCAATAATTCTCACCAACTTCCCGGCGACTTAATGTCAGTCTCACCTGGCTGGTGATAAACAAAATGCAGCCTCTAAAACCGCAGGCTCGGCCTCAGCCTCTGGAGTCGAGCTCTCCTTCCGTCTGTCGACGTCTTTCTGTCAGCCCTTATTCTAGTCGAGCCCCAGCTTTCACAACTGAGCTACGGAGACCACGTCCTCCCTGTTTTGAGGATGCGTTCTTGTACGTAACGCACCTGGCAAAGCGTTTTTAGCACAAAATCGGTTTCGTGTGAAGGGTAGGTAAAAATAAAAATAATAATAAGTTAGAAGAAGCTTTACAATAATAACCATGGGGGGATAATGCCAGCAGGCCACACAATCCTTACGTGAAGGAGAGTAATTATAGCTCTAAGAGAAAAGCAAGAGGAAACGAAGGATGTGCCAGTAGAGCAATCCCACGGTGGAGGTCAGGCTGCAGAAGCTCATCTTCCAGCGGGGGTCAAACCTTCACGCGCGCAGAGACGGGTCTTATTTATTCTGATGCTAAACTCACCGTAAGCATGCAATGATGGCTTGTCGAAGGAAGGAGTGGAGAAATAAATCAAAAGTTCTGGCAACTGGGTTGATTTTCGATGAGAGACGACCCAAGGCAAGGGTCTTCCTTTAGCTACGGTATTAGCAGGCAGCGGTGATCACATACCACCTATATTCAGACAAGTTTTTGCCAAAAATCACTAGAATGTGCATATTTAATTCGAATGTGTGTGCCTGATATTGAGAACTCGTCTTGCTAATCACTCTTCAAAATATAAGGGGTACATATGCATATACTTATTCTTCTATCCAACATCCATCTATCCATCTCTCCTTCTCCCCTCCCTCCTTCCCTCCCTCCCTCCTTCCCTCCCTTCCTTCTTTCCTTTCTTCCTTCCTTCCTTCCTTCCTTCCTTCCTTCCTTCCTTCCTTCCTTCCTTCTACCCTTCCTTTCTTCCTTCCACTTACCTATTTTTCTACGATTCATCCATTTATAATCCATCTATCCATTCAATGTTTATTGAGAACCTACTTATGCCAAGATATACACTAGGTACTAGAGGATACAACTTGGAAAAGTAAGGATAATTCTCCAAAATTCACTTTGCAATTAAGTTGACAGATAATGTCAGAAGATGATGATTTTTCACATAGATTATGTTTAGTAAGGAGGCAAATTTCCTGGAAATAGTAGTTGTAATAATCTACTCTAACATTGGCAATAGCTTTTTTAAAAAATATAAACATTTCTGAGTCCAGGGCGTCTGGGTGACTCAGTCAGTTAAGCGTTCGCCTTCGGCTCAGGTCATGATCTTCCAGTTTGTGGGTTCGGGCCCCATGTTGGGCTCAGTGCTGACGGCTCAGAGCCTGGAGCCTGCTTCAGATTCTGTGTCTCCCTCTCCCTCTGCCCCTCCCATGCTCAAGCTCTGTCTCTCTCTGTCTCTCAATAATAAATAAAAATGTTAAAAAAATTTCTGAGTCCATAGCTTTGTCTGTCTAGCAGTAATTTGTATAATTATCGGTCCATCCTCCCCGGCTGGGAGAGGTTTATGACGCTCCTCATAGCAGGAGGGCAGCTTGGCAAACCCTAACTGCCGGCTGACTGCTCCGTCTTTCACTCTTAGATCGTTTACTTGAAGACATCTCGAATTATAAAGCTTGGATTTTATCATGCGGGTTAACAATCTTTCCTCATTTCATGTGGGCGCATTCAAAAAATTATTTGCAAAACCTTTTTTTTCTTTTTCCATCACGGATAGAAAGTGCTCATCCTGGCACGAGACACATGGTGGGAGCGGAGGACAGTGGGACCGACGGACCCCCGGCTGGCGACGTCGTTGGGGCCGCGGGGAGGGCGTGTGTGTGTGCTGTAACGGCACATGTTTCGGCGGCAGTTTGTACCTTACGGCCGTCTGGTGCCCGTGAACGAAGCTCCAAGAATCCGGCCAGCAGTGAGTGCTAGCGCCCAAGAGCCGCGGGGTGCGCAGGAGGGACACCTAGTCCGGGACGGCTTCCTAGAGGCGGTGGACACTCTGCCGGGACACACAGAAGACAGCGGACCAGAGCGTGCCTGACAGAGGGGCGTCCTCCTCCGGCGTCACACGCCAGGTTTTCTGGGAAAGGATTTGATCACTGCAGGCATGAGCACCTGGGGGGAGAGGTGGGCCACTGAGCTGTTGCGACAGAGCCCATTTGCCAAGCCCCCGGAGCCTGCAATGGCCCCTCCAAGCTCACTCTTTGAAGGAAGGGACTGGGACTTCACAGCCCCGCAGTGACATCATCAATGAAGATGTCCCTACAGAAGGCGGGTGAGTTTGGGCCAGGCAGCTCTCCTCAGTCAGGGGCGGTGCCTGGAGGGGAGCTCAGGTAAGAGCCGCCAGCCACCAACACTCCCAGCAAGAGGGGCAGTGAGTGTTTAGCTGGCCAGTAGATGGGTGGGGGAGGAGGACCTGGTGGGATGCGTGACATCGGCTCCTTCCGGTGTCCCATCCCTGAACACAGGAGCCCTCCCGTGAGCCCACCCCCCCCCCGCCAGCTTCCCTTCTGTCCTCTGCCCGCTTCCGAAGGCTTGCTCCAGCTCCTTCTTCCGTTTCCGCTTCCTCCTCCACGTGCTCCAGTCACACCCAGCCACGGCTGCTGCCAAAACAAACAGTGACCTCCATCTCGCCAAACACGAAGAGCTCTCGGTCCTCAGCAGACAACGCGGATCACATTCTCTGTCTTCTAGGACTCCAGACTCCTGCTTCGCCCCAGAACACGGCTGTGACTTCACAGTCCTCTCGTGCACAGCATTCTCTATGGAGCCCTCAAGTGTCGCAGTTTGTCGGGGCTCAGATCTGTGTCCTCCCCTGGCCTGGCTCCGTGATCTGGGCACACACTGCTGAGAACACTGTCACGTCGTGTTTCCTCACTACTTCACATCTCCACTCCCCCCTCGTCCCTGCCATCGATGGTGTGTCTCAGGTGCACGGCCAGCTCTTTCCCATACCTCTTCCAGCGTCCTGTGCTCACGGCAGGGACCACGGACCATCCGCGTGGATGAGCCAGAAAGCTGACAGTCACTTCGACAACTTTCCCTTTATTAGTTCTCCCATCCGTGCACCACCAAGCTGTGTGGCTTAAGTCCCCAGTGTCGCCCAGCTTCTGTCCATGTCTGCAGGTTGCCATCACTGCTCTGGTGGAGGCCACCTTACCGCTTGCCGGGACCGCGGCGATGATGTCATGGTTCACCTGTGTCTCCTCGCCTGACCTCTCTGATGCCCCGTGGAGCCTGAGGAATGCACTACCTGACATGAACGTCTTGTGACGTCACCCCACAACTCAAGGCCTGTCCGTGGCTCCTCCTCATTTTCACACACACACACCAATGCCCTCGCTGTGTCCACCCAAGTCCTACGTGGCCTCTACCTGCTTCTGTGGCCCCTTCTTCCCACGCGCCCAGACCGGGCTCCGCATGCTGGCTCCTGTCCTCTCCCCTCTGGGCCCATTGAAGTCCTCATCTTCCCTCAAGATTCCTTCCTTAGGTGAACACTGGATCATGAAACCATACTAAAGGCACTGAAACTAATACCAGAACCTTCCGTATCCATCGTAAACTGGCCATACCTCCCCGGCTTATGCTCCGTGTGTCTGTACGTGTCTGTACTGATGCTTACTGCAGATGGCCTCTCCACTGGCTCGTGAGCTACGTAATTAAAACTCGACATTGTCATTCTACTGTGAGCTATGGGAATGTTAAGATAGTTCAGACACGGCGCGCCGTAAGTATTTTTTGGATGGGTAGCTAGGCGGAAGGGTGACGCATAAATGGATTCTCTGAGAGGCAGAATACAGGACAAGGAGCAGACGCGAGCTTGAGACATGTCCGTGTTGGTGTTGATGGTGTTGAGTGGCACTTGTGTGACGGCCATGAGCTACGTCATTGTGTGCTTGAGCACATGGTGATGGAGGTTGTGGACAGAGATGGAGCCACTTGGGGCTGAAGTCCAGTGCGGGGCCCGGGGAGCCAGCAGGCAGGGGGCAGAGGTTCATAAAAAATGCTAAATGTCCCCCGAAGTTCATGTGCCAAAGCCCTAAACCCCAATATTTCAGAATGTGACTGTATTTCAAGGTAGGTCCTTCAATGCCGTAACTAAGTTAAAACAAGGCCCGTTAGGTGGGCCCCAACGCAGTCTGATGCATGTCCTATTACAAAAGGAAATTTGGACCCACTGAGACACACCAGAGACGCACACAGAGAATGACCTTGTGAGGACACTGGGAGAAGACGGGTATCTGCGAGCCAAGGGGAGGAACCCCAGGAGGGGCCACTGGCCTCTGGGGCTGTGAGAAGGTAATCCTCGGTTGTGTCAGCCCCCCCACCCCCCTGCCCCCCGTATTTTGTTATGGCAGCCTGAGCAGAGTAATACATGGGCCAAGGTGAAAACCTGGCATTTGGTGTCAAGGAATTCTGGAAAAGAGCTTTTTGGGTAAACAGGAGAGTAAGCAATACTTCCACATTGCTGGAAGCTTCAGTGAAATAAGAACTGGAAATCTTCCATTCAGTTTAACAACAGGGAGGCCGTTGTTCTTGTGAGGGGGCGTCCGAGGCCTTGTTGGGAGGCGTCAACGGGACGTGGGAAAAGCAGACGCCGTGGCAGGTTCGACTCCTTGTCTCGGCGTGGTGGAGAGAAGGGCCAGGACGGCGCAGTGGAGGGACGCGTCTGTGGACCTGAGAACGTCCCTGCTCTCGGGGCAGGAGAGCGGGCGCACAGAGGGCACTGGCGGCGGCGGTGGAGGCTCAACCGGACGAGGAGGCTCCTGGGAAGACAGTGACCCTGCGTGGGCACGGGTGGGGACCAGGCTCCACAGAAGATGGAGACAGGCCGCAGGTGGGGGGGGGGACCCAGGTCAGCTCTGAGCTTGACGTCAGCGTGAGGGCCGTGGAGCAGAAGCCCCCGCGTTTCTCTGCGAAGTTGTGGGGTCCGCTTGTTCATTCTGGATGGCTCCCAGGGACACGGCCAAGACTGGGGAGCATTCGGGGATGCAGGTTTCAGCTCCATGATACGAACATCTCAACATTAACAATTGCTCGTCGTAACAATAACAATGGCTAACTTCTGCTGGGCATTCTTCATGGGCCAGACAAGATACCAAGGACTTAGGAACTTGAACTTGACGATGTCACTTCATCCTCTCAGTAACACGGTGTAGTCATCATTGTCATCATTTTGCAAGTATAAGAAATAAAGCTCCAGAAATATGACTTCTTCAAGTCCACGCCGTCAGAACCTGATCAAGATGCAGAGGGGAACGGCTTGGCTGGCGGTGCCGTCCCCACCTCCGATGGTGTTTTCTTTCGCCTAAAAGGCGTGATTGCTGCATGGATCGAAAGTGCGAGTGTCTTTCGGAAGTAGGTAAAAGGGAAGTCTGGTCATCGCACCCTTCAAACCCTTCAGCTAGCCGCTGGTAGAAAGAATAATTCAAGCAGTAACGGCGGCGTTGCAGGAACTTGGCGGTTGTACGACAGGGTACCCTGGGGGCCCCTGAAGACTCACCCGGCCGTCATGCACGAGGCTCTGGGTCCTCCCCAGCCTCCCCCCCACCCAGTACAATTAGATCACCTGCAACACCATCTGCTCTCATACATATTGGGGTCACCTGTATCGATTCACAAAAAAAAAAAAAACCTGCTATGTCTAAAAACGTGAAAAAAGCCATTAGAATTAAAATATTCACTCCTATTCTAGCCCTAGGGTTTTGTGGGAAGACTTTTCTGGTGGAAAGGGGTGTCTTATCCACACCGCTTTCCCACCTGGGCCCCCGGCTGACCTTGAATCTCCCGGCTGGCTCCTAGCAAGACCCCCTACTCCTCTGGGAAGGTCATCACTGCTTCTCAACCTGGAGCACCCACCATAACCCCCCGGACATGTCCGACCCCACGGGGCCGCCCCGTCCCTGGAGTTTCTGACCCTGTGGGTCTGCAAGTCTGACAAGGGACAGGGGAGGACAGTCCGAATCCGGGAAGCAGAGTTCCAGGCGGGGTGCCGGTGCTGCGGGGTCCAGACCACGCTCCGGGCAGCCCTGCGCCCTCTCCCCTCCGTCCTGTGCAGACGTGCTCCGTGCTCACGCAGACGGCGCCTGACTCAGCGGTGCTGCTGACTCGAGCAGCGTCCCCGGGGGCGAGGAGGGCAGCGTGGGCAGCCTCTGCTGCGGACGTGCGGTTCACCGCCCGCCACTCCAGGCAGGCGGTCTCGGCAGACGAGCGACGGGACACATGGACACGCACCCCTTCGGAGCTGGGATTCGGGGTGGTGATTGCGCTGCTGTTCCATTCTGGGTGGGTCCCACGGGGAGCCACACGACCCGGGACCACACTTCCTCCCGTCCTCTGTCACCTCCATCACGTGCAGCAAAGTCGTGCAGGTGGGAGCCGTAAGCGACCCTGCTGGTGAGCAGGCCTCCTCCTCCCCTGCTCTGGCAGCTGGGCTCCCCCGTCCCACGTCCCCATCGTCAGTCACTACGGGCAGTACATGCCTGCTCAGACGTCCTCTGGTTTGGGGAGACCCCCTTTCTTCACCCCTGTGTGCGTCTACACACCGTGAAGGGAGGCCGTAGGACATCAAAGGAAACAAGGACCCAATGCAGTCTTCCCAAGGGGGCCGGGGAGCCGTGGCTTCCTCCCCACTTGGCGTGAGGTCCCTCCTGTCCCCCACTTGGGAGTAGGGGTGACCAGGGCCCCCTGAGCTGGCGGGACGGTCGGGAGGGGGAAGACCGGCCATCCGCAGAGGCTCTCCTGGGAGAGGGTGTGTGAGAGTGGGCAGCCCGTCTCCCTGTTTCCTGAGCCGCTACCCGCCGTCCCCGCCCCCACCCGCAGGAACCGCTGAGCCCGTCCTGGGACGGCTCACACCTTTAGGACCCTCAGCTGCCCACCCGGGCAAGAGGCTCAGGCCACAGCCGCGGCGATCACGGTGGCGGGGGCGGGGGGTCGCCTTCGGAAGCCTCAGCATGCACCTGCTGTGGCAGACGTCTCCCAAGACCGTTTACAGAACCTCTTTTCCCGGAATGATCTGGGGCCCTTGAGGGAATTTCTCAGCGATGCATAACAGCAATAAAAATAAATAAGCCGGGGTGGAAGGGTGAAACAGGAGAAGCAGAGCACAGGGTCTAATCACAAAGGGAGAGACGGCCAAGCTGCAGGGCGCCGCCCGAGGTCCTCTGGCCCTGACGGGGCCACCACCAGCGTGGGGGCGGGGGGCTCTTGGCGACCGAACCCGGGGTCCAGACCTCCTCCCTGAGCGCCGTCTGCATGACTCACACCCTGCTTTCACCTGGGGCAGAACTCTGGCGTGAAGGGTAGGTGTGCTCGCAGACAGACAGCGAGCACCCCTTCTTTCTCCCTGATTTTGCTCCCTGGGAGGGAGAGGGCTCCCATACTCCTCCTGGGCGCCCTGCACCCCACGCTCCGGCAAGGCACACGTGTCCGCTCTGGGACCGCGGACTTCGGGTGGCTCCAGCGGGCCCTGTCTGAGTGAGGGGGGCCACCGAGGCTCAGGGGTCAGGGGTCAGGGAGGGCCACGCGGCCGCCGGGCCCCGTCCCTGAGCAGCCAGGAGCCATCTCGCGAGGCTGGGGCCTGCAGGGGAGCGGCGTGGCCTCGCTGACCCTCTGGGTGGGCCCCTCGGTGGGTTCGGAGCCGGGAGTGGCCTCGAGAGAGGACAGGCTGGTGGGGACGGGCTGGTGGGGAAGCCTGAGCCTCAGGCCCCTTGAGTCTGTGCCCGGGACGGACCCTGGCAGCTGTGACTGCCCGCCGACTTGCTTTGATCCAGTTTTCCGACGGCGAGTCCACTTCCCAGTTAACGTTAGGGCTCCGGCCCCGCGCTGACCTGGAGACGCGGCCGGCAGTGGGAGGCGGAGCGGCCTCCTGGAGCGCAAGCAGCCCCGGCCCCGCGTGCAGACTCACGCCAGCCCCGAGGCCCCGGGGGCCGCGTGGGAGGCCTGGGACGGGCCTCGCCTCGCGCGTGTCACCCACCTCGAGTCCCACGGTCACGAGGTAAAACGCAGGTCTGCGTGTCTCCTGCACTTTGAGTTGCATCCAGACTCCCCTGCTGGCGATCAGAGGTCACGTCGTAGAGAGCCTGGCCCCTGGAACACGGTTTGAAGAGTCACCTGTTGTTACTGCAACCGGAACGGACCTGGGTCTGCCCCGGCCGTGGGACTTGTCGGAAGCAGAGGAAGCGGGCGAGTCTGAGAGGCAGGAAACCTCGGTCCCCTGCTTTCCCGAGGGAGCGTGAAGAGGGGCGGGTCAGAGCGCAGGGCCCGCGGGCAGCTTCCCTGTCCCCCTGTCTCCTCCTAGCAGCCGCCCCCACCACCCACAAGTCGCTCTCTGCCCTCATTCCACTTCCCTCCTGTGTCCGTCCCTAGAAAACAGCTCAGTCTGCTCCCTCTGTCGCGTTCTCTCTGTCCCTTACCACTCAGCACAGCAAGGTTCTGACCCGCTGGGCAAGCGAGGGCCCTCACGTTCTGAGGAAGTGGGAGGAGAGGGTTCACTGTCAATGCAGACCTGTGTGTGCAGATGCGTGTGCGGGCCCAGGCATGCACGTGTATGTATGCTGTCGTGTACGCAGGTGCATGAGTGTGGCTGCATGCCCACGCGTGTCTATGCGTGTACGCACTCATGCGGCGTTGGGATCCATTTTGGGCTCGCAGGTTGAGATATCTCCCCAGCCAAACTGGCACCTCGTCTCACCTCCTCCTAAATAAGCTTTCAGGCCTGGATTTCTTGAACTGCTCTGGTCGGCCCAAGGGACACAATGCTCTTTGGGTTTATGGCACATGGAAAAGGGGACCTGGAGTGCGATGCCTTGATGGATAAAATCTGAATGAGAGTGACCTGGCCAGAAGTAACCTCAAGGTCGCCTCTTGGGGATAGGTTACATAAATTGATCACACAGAATAGCAGTTATGAGTTGGCTAGAAATTAGCAGACGTTAGGCCCCAAGACTCCTTGAACCAAACTAGATTTTCCCTGCAGGTATCGCATGGTGTTAATCATCCCCTCAGCCCCACCGTAAAACCCAAGGCACATCTCTGTAAAGCCTCTCTCAGTATTTGATTAACAGACTGATAGGAGAGACTAAAGAGACTTAGGACCTTCCCCGGAGGCTAGCCTCGCCCAAAAGTTAGAAGCACTGCTTATACATAAGGTACAAACTAAAGTAGCTACACAGATCTTCGTTGATCAGCAGCAAATATTGAGCACCTCCCTGAGGTTACCTATAGATGACTAACATAGGTCTTGCGACAACAACGTATGTTGTTAAGAATGCCTTGCCACTGATGTAATGTCACTCACTGCCTTTAAAAATAAAGACACTGAGACCGGCAGGGCGGAGACGCCAGGATTGCCAGGGCTGCCTGCTTGGTCATCAGACTCCATCTCTCTCGTGGCTCTCTCACTTCCTTTCGCCTGACCATCTGTCCTTCGTGAACCCCCCGATTCGCTGGAACTGGACCCTGGCAATGCGGACATGCGCATACATGTGTGTGCGTGACTCCTCATCACGTGATCAGACCTTTGTAGTTTTCACCTGCCTGCCTGACCTCTGCATTTGGCATTAGAGTTCTGTATCTCCATTCCTCACTCAAATATCACTGTCTCTGCTGCCACTGGCCAGCGTTCTCCCCCGACGCCCGCCTGCTGTCCCCTCAGACATGGCACTCCCAACAGTGCGTGCGACGGCATGTGTGTCTGACTTACGGGCACAGAGCGCGTTTCACCGGCAGGAACCAGGTCTGAGTCATTCTCGCGTCCACAGCAATCACTGCAGCGTCTGGGGCACAGAAGACACTGGTACAGTGAATAAAATAATGAATAAGTGAAGTTAATAAGATTAGTACATGAATAATAGATGAGCAAAGAACATTGCTGATAAACCACTAACTCGAGAGTATGGACGTAATTAACTCAAAGCAATAATTACTATATGTGTTGGCACAAGGTAGCACGTCCGTCGCAGGGAGATGTGGATGGAAGTCAGGTCAGGGTGCTTCAGAAATCCTGTCCTATACACACCGCGGAAAACGTGGACCAGCCTTGGCCTGGAGTCATCTGCACGCATCTTTGGGATGTCACCGCCATAGAATAAAAATAACAAATCCTAAGTGAATGGCTTGACGGACTTCTCCAGATGTGTGTATCCACGGAGCCACCGCCGGCTGGGGTGCTGAACATCCTCACTCCCCCAGCCCATCCCCCACGTGGGCAAAAGAAGAGCTTGCCTCTTCCTCCTAAGAACCACCACGCCTGAGCAGTGTTTCTAGCGAACACGGGCCACCGCTGCCGAGGAGAGCGCCAGCAGGGGTGGTTCCGTCAGGGCCCTACGCTCATCACAGTGCCCGCAGACCACACCGGCACTCTGCTATGGGCTGAATTTTGTCCCCAAAAGGTATTATCGAAGCCCCGATCTCTCAAGAGAATTGTCTCGCAGAACTTTTCTTTGCTCGGACTCATGAAGAGCTGATGAGGGTGGACACAGCCACGGATGACCGAGGAGACAATACAACGCAGGACCCAATACTCACGGGACTAAGAGACTAAGGTCACCCTTGTGTCGCCTCTCAACTACCCCAATGTTCTCGAATAGCCTACTGGTTTGGACTCAGGTGTGATACCTATTTTGATGGTGCTACATCATACCAAGGATTTGATCCTAACAAAAATCATAAAAGTATTCCCTTTTTCTCTTCCTCGGGTGTGTGAAAACAAGCAGAGGAATGCGAAATCCGTTTCCCCGGGGTCACTGGCTTGGGTCCCTGAGCACCTGCTGCTGCAGCGTCCTTGTCTAGTTATCCACGTGAAAATGGGTTGCCTCCTCTGAGCCCTGTCTTCCCCGTTAAGCAGATTTGCTTCTCATTTTGAAGGAGGGTGGTCACATTTCAATCAATTTGCATGACCTAATGACATCATTCCTTCTCTCCATAGAACACATTCTATAGAGCTCATTGGCTGGAAGCATGGGTACGATTAATCCCTTCATTGATTTAGCAAATATTTATTGAGCATTGATCAAGATCCGGGGCCACTATTGAACACTGGAGGAGTATTAAAAAGTATCTCTGACCCTTATTCTTAGAAAGCACATAATATAATTGGGATAGGACCAGCTATAAAGCACGTATAGAGAGAATTTTTAAACAACTATTCCAGAATTTTCCATGCATTTCAGAAGTTCATCCTTGAAATCTCTTCAGATGTTACCAGTACTATTCAATTCATGACACATTTTCTTCCTTGAGAAGAAATTTCCACTGGAAATTCACATTAGTGGCATTTATTTCATGGAGCTGGAGTCACCGTCAGCTGAAGGACACAATTCAGGGCGCTGCATGGGGTTCCTTTGTCACCAGGATGCGATTATAAACTTCAGGCAGATTTTCATACTTGTAAGGCTATGCATGGCTCTGTGACTATGAAAATGTTGAATCACAGTGAGACACAGAGAGCTTACCAGCCAAGGACAAACATTTATAGAATAGGATTTGCACAACCGGCAAAGCAACTGTTGTTCTTAACAGAGAAGAAGATCCAGGGGCGCCTGGGGGGCTCAGTCGGTTAAACATCCCACTTCAGCTCAGGTCATGGTCTCATGGTTCGTGAGTTCCAGCCCCACACTGGGCTCTGTGCTGACAGCTCAGAGCCTGGAGCCTGCTTCGGATTCTGTGTCTCCCTTTCTCCCAGCCCTTCCCCTGCTTGTGCTCTATCTCTCTCAAGAATAAATAAAACATTAAAAAAAAAAGAGTATCCTCAGTTGCACCCGTGCTTCCTGGCCTCGCCTCGTGGCAGTGCCCGCCTTTGCTCTTGTTTGCACGCTGTTCTGGAGTCAGAACCCGTCTTCCTCAGGACAGGGAGAATGCAGTGCATACTAGATCCGGCAGAAGACATTCCGCTCACAGAACTTTCCAAACCTTTTCTCGCCTGGAGCAAAGTCGCAACCATGCGGAATTCATAGCTGAGAATTATGCTGAATGAGGTCAGGCGGGCTGTCCGAGCAGGACTGTCTGAAGAATTCAAATCGCCCATAACTTACCTGGTTTCAAACGCTCTCATGGGGGCCTCAGGGTCCTTTTGGAAGACGCGCACGTCACGTTGCTTGCGGTACACTCGAGCACGCTAGAAATGGTTGCTCTGAAAACCCTGAGTGGAAGTTACGTCTACCTCTCTGAAGCGTTCTCTCACTTTTAAAAGGTCGCACCAATCAACTTACTCAGTTTCAGCCCCGAGGGTACGCCCTCTATGGGTAACCCAGAAAGACTTGAGAAATTATAGGATGTTTCTAACGGAAGCAGGTGACATGTTTAAGCTTTTGCTCTGTTGACCTCTCTGCTCGGAACCCTGTCTCTCTCTCCCTCACCTTGTCGCCAACACCAGGTGATGGATTTCCCTGACCCTCTGGCCGTCGCGCCCTGATTCCTCCCCGCTCTCTTTCCAGCCTGTCTTTTCTTCTATCCCAGCACTTGCTTCTGCGTATGCGTTTAGACGTCCGGATTTTCTCTTTGGTTCCCTAAATGCCCATAGAGCAGGGACTGTGTTCTGTGGCACTCGCGGCCCCGGCAGCCACGCCGATCTCTGACACACGAGAGCACGCACAAGTCTCCTCGGTAAATGGATGAACACGTGGGGGACGGTAGGGCCTCCCCAGATTGTCCTGTAATGGCCACGGCAACGGTTAGCGTCGTAAGAATCTTCCAAACGCTTACGGGCCGATCCCTCGAGACCACCTCCGGGGGCCAGCCCAGGACCCACACTTCGGAGAGCGTGTCTAGCCTGTTCCGCTGGAGGAACTGACTTCCCCTTTCTCTCTCTTCCGTCACTTTCACATAAATTAATCCCCAGTTTTAATTAATTTGGGGGGTGTATGCTGCCCCCGCTCAATCATCTCTACCTAGGATTAGATGGGGACTCTTAGGACAGACGGGATTATCTGCTGTTTCTGTTCCCGCTTACTTTTCAACAGGCATTTCCCCGAGGACGAGACACCGTGGCGCGGGGCATAGCACCCCCGTGCCTCTGCGACATCACGGCCGGGACGGTGGGGTGACAGCAGCCGGCTCCCGCAAAGCACGTCCCCGGACGCGCTCAGTTCGCCGGCGGTGGGGTTTCGGCAGGACTGTCCCAGCGCCGATGAGAACAACAGAAGGAAATAGGAAATGTTTCTTTTCTGGGTCTGGGAACTGGTGAGGGGGGGCGTCCTCGTATCTCTTGACTTTGGGGCACGTGTGGAGAAAGCTGCTCCCCAAAGAACCCTCTCCTGTAGCTACAGATGGTCTTTGCCAAGTGGGGAGCATGCTGGGCACACTCGGGGCTCCTGGGTCCCAGGAGGTCGCCGCCCTGGTGGCTGACGGCAGCACTGGCTCAGGACGCCTACTCGGTGACAGAACACGAGCACGTGTAGGCCGGTCTCTTGTCTCCTTCCGCCGCCACCACGGCGTGATGCCGCGCCCACCGCCGAGAGACGGCGGATCCCAGCAGCTTTACGGTCTCCGACCCAGACCAGACCAGAAGGGATGAGTCATTAACTTTCTGTCCGTCAGGGTAATAACCATAACTGGAATGCTGAGGGAAATACCAGTTTTTCAAGTTTCAGGAAATTATGAAGGAAATTGTATAGATAAAACTTCAGGATCCAGACGCCTGGCAGAAAGTCATCCATCATCTTTTCCTGCCCGTACTCTCTCACGTTCCAAACCAAACGAAACTCAAAGAAAGGACGAAAGGAAGATATTTCATCTCCTGTACTTAGGAAGTGCAGGGAGGTACCTGGGAGCCTGCTAATCTTCTCTGAGATGAATATAAAGCTGAATGTTTTTTTAAACAATGGGAAATAGGAGGCTGCTAAGCCTAGAAGAATTTAGAAATGATTGGATTTGTTGCTGACACTCACTAATTATATTGACTCATCAAAATCATTGTAGGAAATTTCCCAGAGTGCCGAAATCAATCTATCAACGCATTTTTAATCCGCGTCGTGTGCCTCACGAGGAGTCCGTTGTTGTCGGTGCTGAGGTCACGGAACCCGTCTTCCCAGCGGGGTTTCGGTAAAGAAAGAGACGAGGCGCGTACCCTCCATGACAATTAAGTAAGTTACTAAGCTTTTAGGACAGATGGTTCCCAATTATGGCACTGCTTTGTCAGTTGTAAATTGTGCCCATGTCAAAAAAAATCAAACCATACAAGGTTCTTCCCCCCAAAGCTGCCTTTTATTGATTTATTCAAGAAATGCTTGCGGAGCGGTCCCAGGTTCTGAGCACTCTGGGAGTGGGTGGTCAGGGGCCCAGCGACCACGGGACAGTGGCCGGTCTGGGGAGGGCGTGGGTACCGGCGCGCTCAGGTGCGGAGTCGGGCGGGCATGGGCACCTGCTTTCCCCGCAGAGCCGAAGCCGGGCTCCGTGGCTAATCAGCGCACGCGGGCGGGGAAGGTGGCGGGACAGGGCGAGGCCCCGCGGCGTCTGGGGGAACAGGCCACGGTGCGGCTCGGTGGGGGCCGGAGGTGCAGACGGGAGCCAGGTGGCGGGGAGGGTGCGCACGAGCACGGTCCGGCAGGGAGGGGGACACGTGACCATGGTAGCACGTGTGCAGGCGACTCATGGGAGAAGGGACAGAAAAAAGCGCCCACGAGGAACCACAGACGAGGCCGCCAACCTGGGTCCGGATGACGAGTGCCTCCTGGGGTAAGAAACTTCCAGCACAAAAGCTTTAGGCTCTTTTAGGGGGAGGGAGGAGGCGATGGGCAGAATTGGAAAAGGCCAGAACGGGTTTGGATTTCAAAGAGCAAAGGTAATAAAACGATAGAGACCAAGAACAACCAGTGTGAGACACGTACAGAAATACGCATATTACATACATGGCCCATTTACACGCAAATGTACTTAGTCGCTTCTATAATTATATGTATTGTTAATGCGTAAACGTACATTTGTACACGTGTGGGTAAGTCTAGATACACGCAGACGCCTTGCGATTCCTCCGATGCCTCCTGGTATCTTAGGGTGGTTGCTTAATGCCGTTTCTGATGCCTTTTTTCCTTCTGAACATCCATCCCGTTAGCAATCACTCCAGTCTTGGGAACCGCTCTGAACGAAGCTCACGCGATGTGCGAGACCCCGGGGCAAGGGCTGTGCCTTTGTTTCCTCCGCGAAGCCACACGAGGAATGCTGGAAGTAAGTTATCCTCGCAGCGTAGGTGAGGCCAGGGCGTGTGACTGAGATGAAGCAGGTCCAGGCGACGTAAACGGGGAAGCCACTGGAGGCAGGGTGGCAGGTCCACTGGGACTTTGGAGCCCACATACCCAAGCTGGCGGGCACTGCGGATCACGAAACCTTCTCATTCTCCATTTGGGACAAATGCCGAGATCATTCCTCCAGGCTCGTCCCCCCAGGGCTGAGGACAAGGAGTACCGAGAGGGAAGTCACCTGCCCAGGGCGCTGACATTGTCGCGTCAGACCTGCGGCCACACGCCGGGCGTCTGCCTCCCTGACCTGCTGTTTGATCACAAGAGTCTTCAATATGGACCATAATTAGAAGTGACTAATGGTTACACGCACCGCAAAAACGGTAACGCTTTGACCAAATTAAGGAAGAAGCACATTCGAATGTCGTTTCATACAAACAGGGTCCCCTTAGAACTTATGTGTGAGTCACATCTTTGTGTGTGGAATCGCTGGCTGTCCCTTCGTCTGGGGATCATTTGGCAGTGCCCACGGTTCTTAGACTTGATGTGCCTTTGCCTTCTCCTGGTCATCAGGGAATTTATGATTTATTAGTGAAGCGTCAGAAACCCCGCAGCTGAGCCGTGAGCTTTGGATTCGTAGGACTTCACAGGTGCGTGAACACTGCAATTACTTGCGGAATTATAGTTGTGTGTGCGCGCGCGTGTGTATGTTCCCCTGTGTCCCTTGTTTATAAGTGCATTTTTCTGAGGAGCTAATTCATAGTTTTCATCCAATTTTAAGGACATCTACCCCAAAGGATGGGCGACAGGGAGATATGGGCGTTTTCAGGCCAACGAAGAACTTCTGCTGGAACGATACGGTTTTGAGAGCGGCGGTTTTGACAAACAAGCTGACGTTTGGTTAGGCCAAAGGAAATGCGGAGGTCAATGTGAAAGTGGTGTCCTTGGCCATTTTAGGCGTTTGTAAGCAGCCCGAGAGTTTCTAGGCTGAGTTCCTAGAGTGGCAGCCCAGCCCCCACCCCCGCCACGGTGAGCCTGGGCGCTTCGATATGTCCACGCTCACGCTTACTTGCTGTGTCGTCCGCGTGCCGCCCGTACTACTATCACTACTAGTTCATGTGCAGCTCTGAGCCTCTCCTCTCAAGGCTGCTCCGTCCAACTTGGAAGGCTTTGATTATTAGTGTTTTCCTTTTGCGGTGTGTCCTGCTACCCCGTGATGGTTAATTTTACGCGTCGACCCGACTGGGCTAAGGGGATACGCAGACGGCTAGAAAACCAGTATTTCTGGGTGTGTCCTCAAGGCAGTCCTCTGAAGACGTTAACGCTTGAATCCACAGCGGGGTGGGCATCACCGACTGAACTACTAAGGGCAGGGGGAGTAACAGAAGGCACGGAAAGAGCGACTGTGCCCCTTCCCTTGAGCTGGGACGTCCATCCTCTCCTGTGCCGGGGCGTCAGCTCTGCTGTTTCTGAGGCGCTCAGATGCCGATGGGGATTTTCGTCACCGGCTGCACTGGATCTCAGAGCTTCGAGTCTGGACTGTAACCACACCACTCACGTCCCTGGTTCTCCATCTTGAGGATGGTAGATCGTGGGGCTTCTCGGTGTCCATAATTACATGAGCCAATTGCTGTAATAAATCTCCTATCTATCTATCTATCTATCTATCTATCTATCTATCATCTATCTATCATCTATCTATCTATGTCAGTCAGCCAGCCAGCCTGTTGGTTCTGTTTCTGGAGAACCCTGACTAATGCACACCCTATAACGACACGTCCTGGTCCCTCCCCCGGGGGTAGGCAGATTTGTCTCACGATGCACCTTCCTCATCACAACCATCGTTGCCCCCTGTGGACACTCTCCTCCAGGCTCCTGTTCTCAGCATCGTCCCTTGACCGTCAAACCCCACGCTCTCTGGCCTCTGGAATCTAATCAGAGATGAAGATGGACACCAGAGATGACCTCTGACCAGCTCAAAGTAGTTAGGGGGACACCACTTCCCCTTCTCCTCTTACCCCACTTTCCTTTAAAAAATCTTAAATAGCAATAACTTCTTCGGCACTTACATCCCACTGGTGGCGCATGGGCAATCATTTTGAAAAAATCATTTTTTTCACACACTGTCTTTAAACTATGGCTTTTCCTCTATGCTTCAAATGTCCAGTTATTTTTATGAACAAAAATTTAACATTTTCTATTTGTCCATAATAGATTTTATTATTTAAGTTTCACGGCCTTCCATGATGGGCCTCCAGGGGGATCTGTGGAAAATGTTCTAGAAAACAGCTCACGAGTCAGATGGTGTGGTCCGGTGGTGCCTTCCTGTTGCCGCAGATATGGCTACTTTTTATCTCTTATATCCGTATGGGCTCAAGTTATTGCTTTGTTTCCCACTGGCCCCAATTTCTATCATTTGACACCTCACGGTTGGCGGTGGTGTAGGGATAGAGCAGACCTCGGGAAAACTGTAGAAAACAATTCTCCTCACTCTTTTGAAGTTACTGTGGTTCCGATATCTTCTTCCAGGAACGCGCATTCCATAGATTTCCCTTGTTGCCCTGATTTCTACCTCCTGCCTCCATTACGGTTTCTCTCTGTCTTCTCCTGACTCCTTCAGTTGTCAACATGCTTGAGAAGCTGCATCAAGATGGCAGACAGACTGCAGGAGACAGGCTCGTCCCGGTCACCTGGCCCCACCCAGGGCCCACAGTCCTGCCCAGGACCATCGGAAGACCTGGCTCACGATACTGATGCTCTTGGTCAATGATATTTTTGTAGGACACTAGGCGATACAAAGACTTTAATATCGATCATCAGTCAGAATAACAGACAGGTATCACCCTATTCAAACATTCTCATTTCATAACAGAAACGTGAGATTTTGTAGGAACTTGGAAATGCTGGTCTTTACTTAAATTCAGTGTGCTGTGTGTACTGTAGTCATAGTCCCGTAACATATTATTCAACCATTTTTTTTCTGAGAAACGTACAAATTAATATTTCCTTTAATTTTAAGGGAAATATTCTCATGTGTTTTTCTTCACATTGCTATGTCCCAAAGAGACCAAAAGGACACTTAATAAAAAAAGGAAGAATAACTCCACAAGCGTTATTCGTTACTTTGTTCGCAAGAAACAGAAGAGTTTTCACGTGCAGATGAATCGGTTAAATAATCATTTTTATGGCCATTAAAAGTAATTTACAAATGCACAAATTGATAACATGCAGTTCTCGGTCACACCACATATCATTTATGTCACCTATAAAATCTGACTGCATTTCTAATTAGCCCCGCTCGTAAAAGGTTATCAATAGGAAAGCCCCAGCCTCACGCTCACGTGAGAAAGTATCATCCCCTTTGTCTATTTCCACTATTCTTCCTTTCCGAGTGTGCCCGTGTGCACAGATAGTCTCGACCCCCCTTGTGGGCTCGTGTGTGACTGTCTGTTCTCCGTGTTTTTCGAGCAGAGAAAAGATTCCAGAAGGAAATGCAGGTGAGAGAAAAATGTGCGTTCTGTGTGCCTTACACGTCTGAACAGCCTTCACCTAGAAACGAGTTGCTATGTTCGGTGTGCTAAAACCACATCACTCTGCAGCTACCATGATGATGTGTCTAGAAATTCCAAATATCCCTGCAGATAGACTATTAGAATTACAAAGTCAAGTTAGCAAGATTACTAGTTATAAGGTCATAGATGCTCAAATTGATCAAATTCCTATATGGCGACAGTACGCAGTAGAAAATTAAATCGATGAAAGCATCAAAACACCTCACATATTAAAACAAATATAAGCCTCTGCACTGAAAACTATGCACTTGTATTGAGAGAAATTTAAAAAATCAAACAGAGAAATGTGCCATGCTCGAGGCTTGGAAAAATCAGCACTTACATTAATTTCAATTTGTCTACACTGATCTGTTGAAATAAAGTTTTAGCAGAGGTTGTTTTTGGAATATTAAAAACACCGTTGCTGGAATTCATTTGGAAATACAAGTGGCCAGAGCGATCTTGAAAGAACAAACATGTAACCAGGGGATGTAAGTCCAGATACAGAGATCTCTCATACAGCTGCAATAATTACGGCGGAATGGTAGGACAGAGAAATAAACCAACAGAAGAAAGTGGAGTACAGAATCCGACCCATGCATAAAAGTGATCTGATTGATTAAAAAATATATTACTTAATGTAGTGGACTAACAAGACTCTTTTTGATTAATTGCTTTAGGTCAGTCGGATATATACGTGGAAAAATTAATTTTAACTCCTACTTTACAAATTCACAAAATAAATTCTTATACACGCAGGTCTAAAAGTGAAATATTAAAAATAGAGTTTTAGGGGCGCCCAAGTGGCTCACTTGGTTGAGCCTCCGGCCTTGGCTCAGGCCATGATCTCACAGGTCGTGAGTTTGAGCCCCACATTGGGCTCTCTGCTGTCAGCGCTTCAGGTCCTCTGTCCCCTCGCTCTCTCTGCCCCTCCCTTGCTTGTGCTCTCTCTAAAATAAAGAAAACATTTTTAAAGAATAAATAAATAAATAATAAATTTTTAGGTGGAAATGATGGATCTTCTTTACGAGTAGGAGTAGGCAAAGATTTCTTAAGGAGGATAAAAACCTATAAACAGAGTAGTGATGTATTCGACTATAACAAGATTGAGTACTTTTATCAAAATATATCATTAAAAATGTGAAAACACAAATCACATAGAGAAGGAGAATAGATACGTCTATCCAGCGAAAGGCTCACACCAAGACTATGTGATGAATGTGAACAAATCAATAACAACCAAAAAGCCAATTGAAAAACAGGCAAGCCACTTAACCAGACACCTCACAAAAACGTATCAAGTAACCGATGAATATATAAAAAGATGCTCAGCTTCGTTCATCATCAGGCATGCAAATTAACTTGACAGTCGAGTACCTTCAGAAGAGGTAGAATGAAGAAAGACTTTCCAAGCCTACTTATATCGAAGACCAGGACAGCCAGAGCTCCATACATTTCTGGCCAAAGCATGACTTGGTAACAACTTCGGAAAACAGTCAGGTGGTTGTACAAACACATCGTGAGTAGAGTTACCCGGAATGGCTACGCACTGGAAAAAGAGCGCCGTACCACAGACCCATAAAGTGTGATGTCACACGACGTGGATCTGAGGTGATAGGGACAGGCATCCCCAAACTTTGTGCAACAACCCAGGAGACCTTAGAAGCCCAATGTCAATAAAACAAGCTGGACACGAGAGACTACAGGCCGTGTGTCTCCAGCCTGTGTACATACATTCCAGAAACTGGCAAAAATCACCTGTGCTCTGTGGGTCGAGACAATGGTTACCTTGGAGGCAGACGCGGGAGACATGGGAGGTATACTCTGATTCTTGATTAAGGTTTGATAAATACAGGTGAGTTCTGTTTGTGAACATTCCTTGCATCATATGCTATAAAATTATGATCTGGGATTTTACTAATGGATGTTACACTTCAGTAATGTGAACCCCCAAATCATGTCTGCTGGGGTTGGTCCTTATTCCGGTGAATCTAGGGGTCCACGAAGGATGGACGGTCAGGTGAAAGGAAGTGAAAGAGCCACAAGCGAGATGGAGTCTGATGACCAAGCCGGCAGCCCTGGCAATTCTGGCGTCTCTGGTGTCTCTGCCCTGCCGGCCTCAGTGTCTTTATTTAAAGGTAGTGAGTGTCATTACAGCAATGAGTGACAGCCCGTCAGGAAGCATAGTTTGAACAATAATGTGTTATATCAGTAAAGCAGAGATTTCCTCAATCTTGCAAGTTGTTTTCAAGTTAGTTAGCATATAAATTTAAGGCAGGGGGAAAAAGCAGGAAGTTACCTAGGCCTATGTTGATTATCTATAAACAGACCAGGAGTCATTCTGCCTCTTCTTCCAACTACAATGGGGGAGGTGCAACCTGTCTGGCAAGGACGGAATTCCCAATGCTTGTCCTTTGCCGGTGAATGAGTGAATTTACATAATAGGAGCCTAACGTTTACCCAAATCACACCAATATGCCACCAGCTCACAACTGCTATCAATCTGTGCAACCCGTCCCCAAGATGCAACTTTAAGGTGCCCAGGCTACTCTCATTCAGATGTAATCCATCAAAGCATCCTGCTCCGGGTCCTTCCCTTTTATCTAAATGCGGTAAAACAAAAGAGCATTACATTCCTTAGGCCAAGGAGAGTAGTTCAAGAAATCCAGGCCTGAAAAATCGCTTAGAAGGAGGTAAGATTAGGCGCCAGTTTGGCTGGCGAGCTTTTGCTTCAACCTTTTCCACACGGGGAGGGGACTCAACCTGTGAGCCCAAAACGGCTCCCCACACATGTCCCTTCATATAAAAGAGTGTAACCTGATGGAGTTGATGATTCTTCTAATCCTTTCATTTCGAAATCTGAGTTTCGTGTCTGAGAGGAGTTAAGCATTCTTGACTTTGCACGGTAACCTTGCTCCCGTTAGCCGGGCTGGCTCAGCAACATTAATTCAGATTCCTAGAGAGTCTTCAATATAAAATTCACAAAAACTCTTTTTTTATACTCTATGTTCAAGGTCTCAATAAATTTTGGCATGCCTTATTCTGTGATGAGAGGTGTTTTCCTGTGAAATCTTTGATCAAGATCATCTCTCAGAGTGGAATGCATATCATGGGCTATATTTATGTAGGCTTGGTTATACTTGGGACTTTCTAGACTGTCTCCATGAATATCAATTAAAGAAGAAGTTTATCGGTGCCATTTTGGAAAGTGTAACTAATAAGAATGTGAGGAAACGTGAATGTTTCCTAGTAAAAATGTTCCCTACCCGTGGAGGAGAATATATTTTCGAGGGCTGGCCAAACGCTGAGCCTGCTGTTTCTCCCTGTTCCTTCCTCCAGGGTCACAGGAGGGCAGGGGAGGGGAGGCACCACCCCCTCTCTCCCCTCCTTGGTTGTCAGTTGTGTCTTGGACAAGGACAACCGGCCGAGGAGGCAGGTGGGGCTTGCGGTGCCGCCTGCCCTGTGCTCGCAGAGCCCCGTGTCCCAGCACGGGGCCGCCTCCGCTCCGGGTGGCTGATGGACCGAAACAGAAAGGCATGACGAGGGCTAGCCGGATCTTACCACCTTGTAGCCAGATTTCTCCCAAATCTTTGCTCCTCAATCTCTCTGTCCGTTTCTCTGTCTAAACCAGTGACTCTGAGACTCTGAGAATAATGTAAATCCCTCAATCCTAAATTTTTCAAGGACTCAGTGATCTTGGTTCAGAACAGCCTTATCATCTGTGAATGCCTTATTCAGACTGTACGTTAAGCAAAGGACGGCAGGCATGCAGATGCGGCCGTTTCCCGCTCCATGACGCGATTTAATGGCTGAAACAGTAAATATCCAAGCCCTCAGATCCTTTTTTTTTATTATTATTTTGTCCTTGTTTCTTCAGTACGGTGAATCTCTTTACCTGCCCCTCCCACGTCTCCCCACCCCACGCGCACAGGTGCACACACACTCACATGCACGCACGTGTGCACACACTCTCACATGCACGCCCCCACTCGGCTCCCATCCCGAGTCGCTCTAAACGTTTCCGTCCTATCCTATCGAGCCTCGCCGTGCCTGCGTACCGTTGGCCTTTCTCACAGTCTGGTGGGCCGCTAGGTCTCCTGTCCGCGAGTTTCTGAAAGTTCCTCAGACTCGACTCAGCCACGAGTGTGTGCGCGCCCTGGAGGAGGTAACCCAGGCCGAGCTGAGGCGAAGCCACCGATAGCCTCTTGTTCTTGGCGTGGATGCTGTTTCGATGCCGTGTAATCACGTGAACTTGAAGCTGTACTTGGGTCTGAGAATCGTCCTTGAGTGTGTGTTCTGCAATAAATTATCTAAGTGAGATGTGGAGGAACTAATTAGTTAATAACCATAATTGGGATTAAAGAGTAGTTTTGATCTTTCAAAGATGCTTAAAAGGATAAATATTCAGTTGTCTCATTTTGCTATTAAAAAGAAGCAAACCTCCTTACGTGGCTTCGTGTAATGGAGAGCGCGGGCGGGTTAAACGCTACCCTCCGTGTGAGGTGACGAGCCATCGGCAAAGCCCCGCTGAAGGCAGGCCGCCCGAGCGAGCTGCCGGCCTGGGCGCCACCCCGAGGACAGCCGTTCTTACCGTTTACGTTCTCTGTCGCTCGGGAAATGTACACTGTGCAGAACAGAAGATTAAACCGTGCTGAGCAAAGACCACGATTCCAGCCCCCAGGAGGAGACTTCAATTTTCGCTGCCGCGTGGCGCAGCTCGGGACTTGCAGCGGGGGTGCGGGGCGGGTATCCTGAGTGCGGTGAACGAGGGAGGGGCCCAAGGTTTATCAGCAAGAGAAGAAAGGCCAGCAACGTGGAGACAGGCCGTGCATGAAAAAGAAAGCACGATTCAGCTTCCAGAGAAGAAAACAGGCAGCAAGAGCGGGAAAAACCCAGACCGTGAAGAGCCACCAGGCCCGAGACAGGCCCGACGGTTGCGCGAAGTCACACCCAGGCCTTCCGAAGTCCCCACACCCACTTCTCCTGGGGAGGTCTTGACCCGTCCTGTGGGTGTTCCCTGTGCGGGGCCTGCGCTGTTTTCCCATCAGCAGTTTTTAGGACTTTTCTAGCGATTTGATTCCCACGTTGCTTTGTTTATATTTAGGTCTGTGTGATTCCTTGAACCTCGGCGTCCTCTCTGTCTAAACCATAGCAGTGATTTGCACCCAGGAAAAGCCCAGTTAGTGTTCCCGTCAGCCTCAGGGCCGAAGTCAGGTTTCCTTCTTCGACTCCGAAGGGAAGAGTGTTTTAGGTTTGGGGAGTTTGATTCAGCGGTCTGTGGCCCACAGCCCAGGGCTGCAGTGATACAGGGGTATGAGATACAGCGGGGACGGGGAAATTGGACCAAATATACGAAGGTTTTAATTCAGGACACTTCAAAATTATACCCACAAAATGAGGACACAAGCAGGTCTAATTCCGGAGATTCTGGAGGTGATCAGTGATGTTCCCTGTGATGATACAGAGAGGCTCTTTAATGACCCAACTCTCACGTTTGCTTTCTTACTCTTTTTTCTTAACAAAGTCTTACTGGCCATTGTGCTATTTCCTCCGAGAAATTGCTAATCCAGAAGGATGTCCAGGTTGGCACAGGGGTGGGAAGTTTCTGGGCACGAGTCCTAGTCTGAGTGTCTGCAGGATGAAGGGGGTCCCTGCTCAGCAATGACACGGCTTTGCTGTCAGTCCCCTTCCTTATCCTGTCTGTCTGCCTCTTCCTCTCAAGTACCCCCCCCCCCCCCCCACTTAACACCTACTCGTGGAAACATCTTCGCAGGCTGCCTCCAAGACAAAGCCCAGCCCCTCACCTTGGCAGACGCGAGGGCTGCCCCCTGGGTTCCAATCCGCTGCATGTAGGTTTGAACCCGCATGTCCCTGAGATGTTCCCCACTCCTCAGGCTTCCAACACCCTCTGACTCTGCCAACACTCTCTCCCTGCAGAGGTAATTCCTTGGCTTCTTCTGCAAGCAAGCCCTGAATGGGTGGCACGGTTAGCAAATTCTACAGGAGTTCAGAGAAAGGGCGGTGCTTGATAAACCTTATAAAAAAAGATTTGGACCGAATACACTTCAAAACACATTTTGATTGTTAGTCCGTAGGTTTCCTTAAATTTCTCTTTTTGAAGCTCTATCAGAATATCAAAGCATTAATGAAGGACACTGTTAACGATCTATAATCCATTACCTCAACACCGTTGGTGTTACTTTCTTTTAATCTTCAATTACAGCAATACCTGCATTTACACAGATTTAATAATAGTACACATACAATTTTATTTCGTTTCATTACTTTTACATCACTATGTTTATCTTCCCTCCTGTAATATAATAGTAATATTTATTCTATACCTACAGTCTTCTTGCCACAGATTTGTAGCCATCCTTTCATTGTCGGATACTTCAACTGTTTCCAAAGTTCATATATAACTGAAGGTAACAGAACATCTTTGGGCATCACAGCATTTGGTTTGTTTTCATTATTTTCTTAACATAAATGTATTTATTTCGATGTAAAAAAGAATTTTAGGTCAAATAATGAGCCCAGTCAATAATAATGGGATTATTAAACAGGCTTCCTGACACTTAACACCTTCCCTAGCAAATTTCAATACACATAACATTTGCCCTGGAAGCTTGCTTAAAAATACCGGTTCTCTGAGTTTTACGTGGAGACCTGCTGATACTGGATGACTGAGATTTCTGAATTTTAAACATCACCTCAGGTGATTCTGACATAGATATTTCAGTTATCGAACATAATGTCAGAAACCAATAGAATCAAAGGAGTAAGGAAGGCATAGCTTTATCCTGCCTCAGTTGTCCGCCCGAATTCCGTTCTGAACGCATCGCAGAAATTTAGGTTAGCACAACATCAGGAATAATCATATTTTTAGTATTGTTAAGTGTTCCTGGAATTTCCTATCGAATGCACTTTCATCTTATGATAAGTTACTTTATTTAATATTAATTTATTTAAAAAGAGAAGCGACGACACTTGAAAGAGAGGAGTGGTGTTTACCAGACATTCCATGTGTCAACAGACAAGAGACACTGGCAGCTGTAACAGTGGAATAGAAAGAGCTGCAGACACAGGCACCGTTGTGAAGAACGTACCACGTAAACTTTATGCCATATGGAGCTTTTTCAAAGCTTGAGAGGGTCACGCATTCACTCTGTGTTTCTTATTATGCTGGTATAACAGTGTGCAAAACTTTAGTACTGCTGCGGGTCAACATGCCAAGTCCGAGACTGTCTTTCCTTGACCCATTTTCACCCCCTGGGTTTTTCAGAAGAAGAAAGAAAAAAGACAATTTAACCAGCTAGGGTGGAGTACTTAATTTGGGTGGCAAAGAAGGTGGACCTTTAAAGGGAAGATTTATAAAGAAAGGAAATGAGACAGAGACAATAAAGTCTCCGGGGCCCTGGATAATGGCTGGACCCCATCTGTGCAGAAGACTCCAGAGCACACAGCACAAAACCTGGAGAGGCTGGCAGACTTGGTGAGTTCTAAAATGCCTCCCTCAATTCACATAGAGCTTGGCCGTTTGCATTCATGTTATTGGCTTGAGATATGTGACCATAACCTCTGACTAAATCAATGGTTAAAAATTAAACAGAGGGGCGCCTGGGTGGCTCAGTCGGTTGGGCGGCCAACTTCAGCTCAGGTCATGATCTCGCGGTCTGTGAGTTCGAGCCCTGCGTCAGGCTCTGTGCTGACAGCTCAGAGCCTGGAGCCTGCTTCGGATTCTGTGTCTCCCTCTCTCTCTGCCCCTTCCCCTGTTCATGCTGTGCCTCTATGTGTCTCAAAAATAAATAAACATTAAAAAAATTAAAAAAAATTAAACAGAACTATTCTGTACACCTGAAATGAATATAACACTGTATATTAACTAACTGGAATTAAAGTTAAAACTTTAAAAACATTAAACTGAGCAGGAATAGGGGAGACATCTACACAGGCAGGCTTCAAACAAAACAACATGAAACAAAACAAAACAAAACAAAAAACGGAAACATCCGTGATTGCACACTGAACCAAGAGGAAGGCGGAGTCTACAGTTTGCGTGCAGGCTCTTTAACTGCCTAGTATAACGATGTAAACAATTCATCCCCAACAGGATATAACTCACAACACCCTGAAAAAAAGGAAAGAAACAGAATCCACAGTTGCTTCAGTGTATTATCTGCAATGTTGTATTTTCCACCAAAAATTGTTAGGCATCAAAATAAAAAGAAAAGTCTTGCCCAAACTAAGGAAATGTTATCTTGAAGTGGATTCATGTCGGGTTTTGTCACCAGTAATGTAAAAGTTGTTACTATAAATATGTTCAAATAATTAAAGACAAATACGATCAAATAACTGAGTGAAAATATACTCTGAATGAGTGAACAGATAGGAAATCGTAAAAGAGAAATGAAAATTATGCCAAAGAATCAGGTGGAGGTTCTAGAGCTGAAACAACACACATAACAAAAATTCACTAAGTGACTTTATTGGCAGCTTGGAGATGGCAGAAGAATCAACTTAAAGAAGATAGACCAATAAAAATTATCTAATTTAGAGAGCGCCGAGAGAAGATTGAATAAAATTGAAGGGACCCATGGAGAATGTCATCACACGTGTAACTGGAGTTCCAAAAGGAGATGAAGAGAATACAGATCACGCACAAAATATTTGAGTAATAATGTCCAAAAACCTCCTAAATTTGATAAAAAACATTGATTTATAAATCTATAAGCTCAAAGAGCCCCAAGTAAGATGCACACAAAGACAAATGCATCTAGACATTTTAGTCAAACCTCTAAAAACCCAAAGACAGGGCAAAATTCTTGAAGGCAGTGAGAGAAAAATGACAACTCACATATGAAAATACAATGATATAATTAACAGTTGACTTCTCATTCAGAACAATGACATCCATAGAAATCGAAACACGTTCAAGTACTGGAAGAAAAAAAAATGTCATCTGTAGCTAATGAAAGTATTCTTCAAAAACAAAGGCAGAACAAAGACATTTTTGATAAACAAACAATGATAGAGCTACACTACAAAGAATACTACAGGAAGTCTTCCAGACTGAGGGTGCGTGACATCATGTAAAATTTCAGGTCCACGGAAAGAGAAAGAACACAACAAATGATGAATATGTGGGTAGATATGTAAGATCACATTTCTTTGATTTCAAAATGCAATATTGTTCTATAATATATATGTCTCTTTGGTTCTCTTGATTTTATTAAAGATATATGACTGCAAAATTTATACAACCGTATTTTGTCTTCTAATGCAATTAGAATGTATGCTGTTGTAATAACATGATAATAAAACAACAAAGGTGTGATAGGAAATGGGGATCTACGGACATAAAGGTTTTACGTTATATTGGATGAATATTTTAAACATGTGTTAAACATACCTGTAAGCTGTTTTTCATTTAAAACATTCAAATATCAGACCAATCCAGTTTCTGCTGGATACTTGCAAGTCTCGTCACGAGCCCATTAGCTGGTCGGAATACCTAAGATGACATGGAATTGTCAGAGGCATCGCCACCTTTTATGAAGCCCTTATCGTCAAGCGGCCGAATGGCGATCATTCAAAGGCAATTGGAGAGGCGCAGGGCATGAATCTACCTTACAGAGAGGGAAGGCAAGTCCTTCCGCGAGTGTGAACTGGGCACGCTGTACATCCACAGGGTGGATGTTTGCAATGTGACTAAGGGGGACCATATGTAGGTCCCCCCTCCATCCCCCTACTGCCTTATCAGTGTTGCCCCCAAGCTCTGGAACAAGCCGTCTCCTGGGACACGGGGTCAGCTTCGAAGTCTCCCCCAAATGACGCCGTTGATTGAGACTGACGCCCTCTTGTCAGTATTTCTCACCTGCGAAAAGCCACTGGCCTGGAAGAGGGTGGAGATGACAGGAAAGTTCTAAGGTCATGGTGAGGTGGGAAGGGATCGTTTGTTAATTAGACAGAAACTCCAAGAAATCCCCAGTGGAGAGTGGGAGCTGTGGGGAGGTGCCCCAGAACCGTATCTCCTAGCGGCTCTTGGGATCGATGATGCGGTTTGTTTTGTGTTTTCCAAGAGCGGGAATTAATCCCCCGAGGCTGCCATGCCAAGCTCCCACTGCTTCTCTGTGCCCTTCTAGAAGCAGGTGTAGGAAATCCTGTGTGGTCTACTTCAGGAATAGCCTGGACCCATTAAATGTTCTACCACCTCCTCAAATCAGAGTTCCAAGGCCTGTATATGTGTCTTTGTTCATTCGACAAACTTGCTGGTACTTTCCACGTCCTGGTTCTAAGTTCTTGTGGAGGTCACATTGACAAATAAAAGTTGAGATCTTTTCTTCTAAGATCCGAGAGAAGAGCATCTGCACACAGCAGGGCCCGGTAGCTGCCGCGTGAGCACTTTGTACGAATCGAGCACTTTATAAACGGTGACCTTAGCTGGGGCTGTGCTCTGAGCACACAGAGGGCAGAGGAGATGCGCTTTGGGCTAGAATGATCAGGAAAGCCTTCTTTGAGAAAGTAAAACCTGAACTGAGTTTTAAGGCATAGAATTCACGCAGACAGGAATGGGGCAGCTCTCCATGGCTCCGGGGTGGAGGTGCCCCAGGGAGGGTGAAGAAGCCTGGCTGAGCAGGAGGATGGGGTAGGGGCTGGGGGGTTCCAGGAAAGTCGACAGAAACCAGGAGAAAGGCGACCGGACTGTGCAGGATCAAGACTTTTACCTGAACGAAATGATGGATGTCAGATGCGGAAAGTGATGGATTAGGAGTATGATCTGGAAACTCTGTGGACAGAAGATGGGAGTTAGAAACGGAAGTAGAGAAATAATTCAGGCCCTACGCCTGAGCAAGAGGAGAAGTAGCAGAAATGGAGACACAGGGAGAGGCGGAGAGATCTGAAGATTCTTTTCTTCCCCTTTTAAATAATTAGTACGTTTGAACGGCAAATTGGCTTGATGATTGGGGTCACTCTCCCTGGACCGAACCCGGGGGGTGGTACATGAGAGAACCACCGAGGCAAACGAGAAAATGGGCAGGGGGAGTCAGGACGCTAGGTGGCAGCTTCTCGGAGGCTGAAACACGAAACGCACAACCGGAAATTATAGTAGGGACAGGAATGTAAGTGATCGGAGCTTCTAGGGAGAGACAGCAAGTGATCTTTCGGGGTGATCGATGCAGAAATTACAGCGAAAGCCCAAGTGTAGCTGCGGTCCCTGAGGAGGAACTCTTTCAAAGAAGGTGTCTCATCAGGCGCCTTGACATCTGCAAGTCTGTACTGAGCAAGTTAGACACGTGCCCGACCTCCGTTCTTGCCGTCCGTCCTCTCGTTCAGAGTTTAGATACCGCACCGATTGCAGCATGGACATCGACAGCAGCCGTGGGCGCCAAATCAAATGGACTCTCGTTTATTTATGGCTTTCTCCGAGCGTCTGAAAATTCCACACGGCCGGTCCTGGAGGTCCGTTTCCGTTCTCTCTGATTTATTGCTGCTCACCCGAACGAGACCTCATCCTTGAGATGCAGAGGCTCTCGAAGCAACAATCATTTATAGATTTCTGACCACGTGCCAAGCACTGCGCTAGGCGCTGGGAATACAAAATAAATCAGTCATGGTCATGCTCATAGCTGATTAGGGGAGAGGCCACTAGGCGGTTGCCCGTTATAAAAGTATATGACGAGTCCACTAAGGGAGGAATAATCAATAATAGGGCTAGAACACAGCTCTAAGTCAATAAATTACCATGGAAGTGTAGACGATGGGGAGGAAAAGCTCCTCACAAGATGTGACACTCGGTCTGGCCTTAAAGAGTGAACTAGAGCAACGGCAAAGCCTTCCAGGGAGGGGGGAACACGCCAACAAAGGGCATGAGGACATAAAATTACGTGCAATGTTTGCATTTGTGTTCTTATGCCTGTGAAAAATTGTCCACGGCCGGTTCTTGCAGGAACACATATCTCAGAGGAAGGGTTCCCGTCCGCGTGAGGTGAGCATGGCCACTGTTGAAACCAGGACAACGGAAGGGTCACGTGAGCCCTCCCAGCTGCCCCGGGGGATCGATCGATCCCGCATTTCTAGAGTGATCTGTGTGCGTGCTGGCATTCAGCTCACGCGTCAGCCCTAAAAGCCTGTCATCCGAAGTCTCCTTTGTGCGGGTAAACATCAAGCAGCCCGAACGCGGGGAGGCGGAGGAAGTCTGGACCCACAGCGGGGGCCTCTCCTCGCACGTGCTCTGGACCCCGGAGCTCCTTTGTTGCCCCCAAGATGGAGGAACCCGAAAGCCAAGCGTTGTGCGACTCCACAGAACTGCATGCGGACGGGAGTAAGTGTGCTCATTGTGATCTCCTCACAGCAGAGTAAATGTTGAACCAGCTTTCGCGGCTCTTAATTTCTCGACTTGCCAAAGCCTTTTAGGTCATTTCGCACAAGTAATTGAAGCTATCGAGTCCCGGTCCTTGTGTTGTCCCCCTCCCCCCAGCGCTATGACTCCTTGAACACGAGATCAATCTGTCTTTCCTGACTTCCCCGTGGCCACCCTTGCACGAGAGACGAAGGCAATTTGGGCGCCACAGCTGTCAACCTATTGTTTGAACTCACGGCCCACGTGGCTCTTTTAGGGATCGAGAGAAGACGGGGCTGCGGGCAGAGCTTGCTGCGCGACTCCCACCTTGACATCTGGCTGAATTCCTGCTCAATTTAAAGCAGCTGCGGTTGTTCCCCTGTTCTAATGACTTTCCTTATTACCTGACAATCCATCTGAACTATCGACTCATTTCCGAGCTGCCAGTTCTCTGGAAAGTTATGGAAATGGTCTGCACACTGCAGCTTCAGCACCTCCCCCCGCCACCCCCGCGCTGTCTGGGCATCAATAGGTCCTACCATTGACGAAGGAGAGAAGGCGGCTGAGCGTGCCGCGGAGCCCCGACTGCTGGGCGGAGGGGGCGCCGCTGTCATTGGCTGACGTGACCGCGTCACGGCCGCACCGGGTAAGGTTAGGAGCATTTGTCATTGGCCGGCATTCGTGCTCTTCGGCCCTGCACTAGAAGGTACACGGGGGAACCGGCCTCGATATTTTTTCTGTGCTACATACGTCCTGTCTTCCTTTCACTCGTGTTTCCCGAGAACCACTCAGTTCACATTTTTGAAAGAGGTTATCAGTGCTTTCAAATTCTTTACTATCTCTTTCCTTCATTCAGAGAAATGAGGAAATTTCCCTTAGAGAACGTTGGGCTCAGGATTTATAGACAGCTCAATCGAGCCAAGGACATGCCTTTACATGAACTCATTAAACCCCACCGAGCGCGGGCTGCTGCAGAAGGGGTGAAGCAGCAGAGAGAGAAGACCACCAGACTAGGGAGGGAGGCTCGGCACGCCTCACTCCCGGCCCCTCCTGACTGCGGGTGGGCTGAGCGCTGGCCCACACCCCTCTCTCCTTACCCGTGAGAAAGCCTAAGAATACCTCCCCCCGACTCCTGTCTTCTGAATTAAAGTAGACAATATAAATGAAAGCGTTTTGAAAATTACAAAATGAATACATTCACTACCTATTGTAGTGATCGTTGGTAATGCACTATTAAAGGCCTGCTATTTGACTTCAGGGAGTTAGCCTGGCTAAGAGAAAAAGCGGCATAACACAAATAATTTGAGTACGATTAAGTTCTCTCTGCACAGAACCACTGCAGAGGACATGAGGTGCTCAGTAAAGGAACCATCAACGCTCAATGTCATATTTCGCTTCTTTTTGAGATCTGCTTTTTAAAATTCTGTCTTGAGATTGCTGTTAATGCAAGAAAACGGGAGCTAATTATAAAGAAGATCAAAATAGTAGCGCGAACGCACATCTCTGGGGGCCGGGCTCTAACATGGCAGCTCTTGTTCCTAGACCTATGTTCTTGTTTTTTAACTCTTTTTGTTAACGTTTATTTGTTTACTTTGAGAGAGATCAAATGCGCAAGTGAAGGTGGGACAGGGAAAGAGAATCCCAAGCAGGCTCTGCTCTGACAGCGTAGAGACTGATGCGGGGGTCGGTCCCACGAACCATGAGATCGGGACTGGAGCCAAAACCGAGAGTCGGAGACCCAGCTGACGGAGCCCCCCAGGTGCCTCGTAGACTTACATTGTTAACCAGAAGGCCCCGATGCCTTAGAACATTCGTTGCACTAACATGCTAGGGGCAGTCATAAAGCAGCTTACGAAGGCGGGTAAGAATTCGGGACCCGCTGACCCCAGCTCCACTGGCTCTGCCGTCAACTTCTCCCTCCGGGTGACCGTGGCGGTTTGTATCTTTCTTGGTACTTATTATGTTGGATTGTGGTTGTTTCATTGTTTTTTTGTTTTTTTTTTTCCAGGCGTACCTCATCAACTGGAACTTACTCGAGGTCATGAAAAACACGTATTTTTCAGTCCTCCACACACAACGCCTCGGGCCGTATTCCGCCCACAACGGCACCTAATAAATGCTATGGAAAGACGGGAGGGAGGAAGAAAAGAAACAGAAAGTGAAGAATTCAATACAAACAAGAGGAACTCATGAATCAGGGAGCCAGGAGTAAAATAGAAGCGTATTCAGTCCTCAAGGAGTTGGACGACAGGTTGCGTTATTTGTGGGAAGCCCGTAGTTGGCTGCATATTATCTATCCAACCTCAACATGAATTTCGATCGATCGATTGATTGATTGAAGTATAGTTGACAGTGTTACATTCGTTTCAAGTGTACAAAAATTGATTTTGAACTTTTCACTTTGAGATACCTTCAGACTTAAATGCCATAAAATTAGCACCCTGTACAAATTAGACTTATCCACTCCCGATTTCAGCAATAACGGGCTTGAATGTTCAAAACGTGAGCTCACGTCATCAGATTTTAGTTTACTTCTATGTATTTCTGCAATTAAACGTAAGGTTATCACCAAAATATTCTTATTTTCCCTACTGAGTATTTTTCAATCAAGTGGGCAATCAAAATGGTGTACAAATAAATAAAACCTAAGTTGCTCCCAGATGGTAATGACGGCTTGCTCACTACATCCATGGCTGCCCCGGGTCCATTTCCATCGTCTTTCCCTTGCAGCTCAAACGTCTGCTTCTCTTCGTACATTCCCCAAATGAGCAAGATAATGCAATCAATTCAAGTTTTACTAAAGCCAACTTTTGAAAAATTTCTGAGAAGTCTTTTCAATAGACCACGAACACCTTGAACGCATGGTCCACAAAATCCAGCACGCCGCGTTTTCTTTCCTCCTTTCTTCTCCCTGTGCCTCCTACACTCATTCATTCATTTGCTTATTCATTCACTTCTACAAACATTGAAACACATACTAGGTGCTGAAGCCATAGCAGGGACCAAGGGACGCATGCCTTGCCCCCACAGCGTGGACATTCCAACGGAGGGGGTACAAAATTAAATAACAAATCGCTATTTTAGTTAATAATTTATTTTTATTGTTTTTAATTTTTTTAATGTTTATGTAGTTTTTAGAGAGACAGAGCATGAGCGGGGAGGGGAAGAGAGAGAGGGAGATACAGAATTCGAAGCAGGCTCCAGGCTCTGAGCTGTCAGCGCAGAGCCTGATGCGGGGCTTAAACTCATGAACTGTGAGATCATGACCTGAGCCGAAGTGGGATGCTTAACCGACTGAGCCACCCAGGTGCCCCTTAGTTAATAATTTAAAGAAGTAAATTAATTATGGAATTTCCTTCCCGGATACCCTGCAAAGGAGTTCAGGCTCTCTGGGGGTATTTCAACAGAGCCTCACCTGGTCTCTGGGAAACGGGAACGCTTCAAAAGTTACATCCGCGTTGAGCTTGAAGGAGTAGACGTTGACTGAGCGGAGACCCGAGGGGCGGGGGAGCGTGTCGGGCCAGAGGCCGCCGAGCGTGAAGACGGAGAAGCGAGCCGTGGAGCGGCACATTCAAGGCACGTATTTGGAGCCACGGCCAGACTCTTCTGCAAAGGGGAGGGCCCCCTTCTCACTCCCGCCAGCGCCCTAAAAGAACTACGGTTCCTGCACATACCTGACTTTTCTTGGTGTTGGCAGATGTTCCAGTTTCTGACGTGGCAGTAGGCGTATGGTGGTATTTCAGTTTGGCGTCCGCCTGCCTCTGTCCGATGACCGACGTGGTCACACGGCTTCGATAAACCTAGTTGCTGTTTGCTACAGCGTTTTGCTGACGTCCAGCGGCTCTGGCACAGGTGAAAGGAGAAATCTAGAAATCGTCTCGGACCCCCCGCCTGCCTTCCAACGCCATTTCCTCAGCAGCCGTTCACCCAGCCCTGCCCATGTGACCCCCTAACTGTCCTTCAAACCTACTCTGCACTTCTCCGTCCGCTCCGCCTCCCTGGGTCCAGCGCCCGGCACCTCCAGCCGGGACACTTCGCTGGCTTCCTGGCCAGTGTCTGCGCCTCCTCTCCGCCCCTCGGCGCCCTCTCTAACGGCGGGGTAAGCCATCCCTGTAAACGAAGCACCTGCTCTTGCCACGCCCCCACCTCGAACTCTCCAGCTCTCCGCTCCTCCTGGGACGCAGACCGACAGCATCCGTGCACCCCGGGCAGCCGGGTAGAGTGTGCACGCTTCCTGCCGCCGGCCTCGTCTGGCACCACACGGCGCCTCGTCTGTGCAGCCGGCACGCCGCTCTCTCTCTTCCCGGGACGAGCCTCCCCACTCGCTCCCCAGCCTCCCCTCCTCTTCGCTCTGACTGGTTTTCTCCTCTCTCCACCCCTGTCCCTGTTAGCCCTTCCGTGCCCTCCAGACGTGAGTCTGCATCGTTATCACATCTCGGGCAGCTCCTGCTGGGGCTCCGGGGACCAGCCGCACACTCCTGTCTCACCGCCTCGTTATCCCACGTACATTTCACTCGTGGAACTTGCGGCAGCCAGAGCTTTCCACGGGCCCCGTTCTTGGTCTCTGTGCCCCACGGGTTCAGAGAACATGACTGCTGTTGCTCAGTCTTATGTCTGTGGCACCCAGTAGGGTGTCTGGCTCTCAGTGGACACTCAGGAAGCATGTGTTTACTGAATGAACAAGTGGAGAAATGAAAGGATATGTATTCTGAGAAATTTGGAATTTAGGTTTTTTTTTTGTAGGGAATAGAAAACCTGGACGGCTTTTACAAGAAAGTGGGGTGCTCTGAATCCGCGAAGGGAGGTGCGGGTGGAACCAGGGGAGAGGGCTGTCATGCAGGGGCCGGACCCGGAAGCAGCCAGAGGGTCAAGGGACTTAAAACCTGGGCTCTGATCTGTCTGCATTTTGTTTTTTTTTTTTTTTTTTTTTTTTTTGAGAGACAGAGTGTGAGGGAGGGAGGAGTCCGAGAGAGGGAGACACAGAATCTGAAGCAGGCTCCAGGCTCTGAGCTGTCAGCACAGAGCTGGATGCAGGGCTCGAACTCCTGAACCCTGAGATCCTGAGCTGAGTCAGATGCTTAGCCGACTGCGCCCCCCAGGCGCCCCGATCTGTTTGCATTTTTAACATAAGTTCCCTTCATCTTTCTAAGCCTTTGTAAAGTGTGCTGCCGTGTGAGCGTGTGAGCCTGAGTGTTCAAGAGAGCGTGTGTGTGCATATGAGGGAGTGTGTGCATGTGTGCGTGCACGCAAAGGCCTGAGAAGGAGCAAGTGGGTCCCGCCCCTCCATGGCTGAGAGCTCGGTGACCAGGAACAGGTAAACATAAACCCCTTCTCTTCCCCGTGATGGGATTTGGGAAAGACCCATCAGGAGGCGGGAGGCTTTTCCTTACTGAAGTGGAATTAAGGTGCCAGACAGTTTTACGTACAGTGGAAGGGTGGGCCGCCCCCGCCGACAGGTCCTACGTGGGGTCCCAGGAGCAGAGACCAGCCCTCGGTCCCGATCGTCCACTGCCGGTAACCTACGCAATACTTCGCATGTGAATGTGTCCAATTGAATTGACTTCTTTCATTTGTTTCCTCGGTATAACTGGCACCAAGGATTTCTGGTTTTGCCTTTTCAGAATGGAAATAAGGGAGCAAAAGGCATCACTCTCTGATCAGGTTTCTGGGGGAAATACCAGCTTTTATTTTGAAATCGCCAGAAGTGATTCTTTCCGGACACGAAGGCAGTTCCCCCAGTGAGGAAGAGTGACAGCTGGTCGCACGGGGCCACAGGATTCAAGGGGCGTCGGGCTCAAAACAATGAAAACACCGTCTGCGTTTCCGTCCCCCGCCTCCCTTCTAGCCGGTGACCCCGAGACGCAGCTCTGGCCGACGAGGCCCAACGGGAGCGCTCGGGGACCGTGTGCGTGCTTGGGGACTGTGGGCTGACTGTCACCCGCCGCCACTCGCTTCTGTCCGCCGGCGCAGGAAGGCGCCGCCCCGCGGGTAACAGGTGCCCGAGCGGACGGCGAGGGCGGTGCTGGGGAGGACGGAGCGGGAGGACGGGCGAGGCCGCGGGCCGGGCGCCTCTCCGCGCAGACGCGTGTGGCCGGAGCAGCGAGTGTCTTGTTCACACCTCGGTGGCTGCGCTCTTCCCACGTGCGGCTGAAAGAAAAGCCGCCTGAAAAATAAAACACCCACATCTTTCCCAAGTACCCCGGCCCCTCCCCCAGGCCTCGTGTGCCTCGGGACGCCCCCGGCAGAGCCGTGTGCCACCTGCTGCCAGCGGTGGGAACGCGACTTCAGCAGCCCATCCCAGGTGAGTTCAGGAAGCTCGCCGCGTCTACGCGGACCAGGACGAGACGGCACTCGGGCCCCGCCGCGGCCTCCGGCCCGTCTGTCTGTCCTCAGGAGGGTGGCCGCTGACCCTCCCGGGGCTGACCCCGGGAGACGCCGAGGGGGCTGCTTTCTTGGAAACATGCCCGCCAGTCACACCCCCCCCCAGAGACCCCCTCTATTTGTTTTGTTTTCAGTTCTGCGGGGCCAGACATCGAGTGACAGTTGGACGTCCTCGGGGAGCGGCACACGTGCTGCCAGGGCGGTGGGGGAGGGGCTGCCTTCCTGGATCTCACGGCCTCCCAGCACGTGTCAGAGGGCCGTGGCCAGTGCACGCTGGGGGCGGCCGGGGTCACTGCACTCGGCTGGGAAGCAAATACAGAGGACAGTAGGTGAAGAAGCCACGTTCTGTTGCCGGAGAACGTGGGGGGGACAGAGTCGCGTGACGTGGCCCCTACAGGACACGGAACAATCCGGAAAGGAATACGACCCCTGTAGCTAATGGATTAAACGATACTGCTCTTTCACACACAGCGAGGGTCCCTCCGGTGTCAGCGTGGGAAGGCGGGGGCTGGGAGTGCCACCGGCCCCGGACAGGCGGGGCGAGACATCGGGGTTTCACGACCCTCCTCCTGCTCCGGGTGAGAGACGGGAAGCGACAACCCTCCGGGACCCCCTCCCCGGGCAGGAGTTAGCACACGGGTCCGGGTCCGCCTGGCCAGGGGAGGGGCCGGAGCAGGAGGGGAGTCCCCTGGGGGACTCGAAGTCGGGGGGACAGGCAGATCTCGAGCCCAGCAGGTGTGGTTGGGTAGCCATGGAGGAAAGCCCACCTGGGTTTCAGACCCGAAGACCCCAGAGCACGGACGGGGAGGGAAGCCCAGCCTAGGGACCGCGGAGCAGGATCTGGGGTGTGGAGCGAGGGGACGGTGCCGGGCGCGCAGTACCGACCTCGGCCGCACCTGCACCGTTGTTCAGGAGGTGGGCTGTGCCAGGCCTGAACGTGGTGCCGAGGACTCTGGTTCTAGACACGGGCAGGTAGTAACGCTACTGAACAAACACTGGAATTTTGAGACGGGGTGTGAGCCAGCTCGATTCGGACCACGGAGAATTAGAGGCGCCTCTGAGACCCTCGGGAGAGCCGCGGGACTGTGGGCCCGGCGGGCGGACTCGGGCGCGTAGTTCTGACTGAAGTTGGGAAGGTCACTGACCTTGGCCGCTCGGCGTTCCTCCAGCAGCGGCTCCATTGAGGCTCCCGGGCCGTGCCTGCCGTGGTTGGAGGTGCGAACCGGTCAGGCCCAGGTGCCCCAGCCTCGGCCACGCCCGCGAGAGGCTCTCGGGGAGCGGCGTCCGCGGACGGGCCGGGGCCGGCGGCCAGCGGCGCGGGTAAAAGAGCTCAGGAATGGAACAGCGAGCTGGCAGGGCCACGCCGGCGGGACGGCGACGCCGATCGGCTGAGGAAACAACCCAGAGCGTGGGAAGGGAGGGAGCTGCAGGGGGAGGAGCGGGGGTCCCTGCCCATCGGGGCCGCAGCCCTGCCCTGCGCCTGGCCGGGTCACCGGGTGGCGTCCTGATGATGTGCGTGCCCGTGCGGGGCGGGGGCCCTGGCGCTCACACCCCTCCCCTGCCCCGGACGGCGTCACGGGCGCCCCGGAGCTGGCTCTGCCTGCCGTGGGGCCGGGCGCCCGGGGTCTGTGGCCGCGGGGGCCGCGTCCAGCAGCACAGGAGAAACCACGTCCCCCTCCGTCTCCGGCTGCTCGTCCCGGTCTCCCGCACAGGAGCCGAGGAGAAGGTGTCGGCGAGAGTGAGCGGGGCAGGGGCGGGGGGAGACAGCGAGCAGGGGCCGCCCGCCCGTTCCTGCCCCGGCTCCTCGCTCTCCATAAACGCCGCTTCCCGCGGGTCTCCCCCCCCTCCAGGCCCCGCCGGCAGGGCACTGCCGCTGCCAGCCCTGTCCCGAGGCTGTCGTGCGGTCCCGGAGCGGGGCGCTGACGCCACCCGCCGCCGTCTCCGTCTCGGCCCCGTGGACTCCAGCACCGCAAACCGGAACACGGCGTGTGCGAGGAGACTTCGGAGGGATGGTGTCCCAGATGTGCACCTGCGTCCGAACCCACCCGGCCACTCCTCGTGGGTCGGTCACACCTCAAGAAAGAGGTTTCATGGAAAAGAAAACAAAGAAACAAAAGTCCCACCTGCACGTTCTTTATCCTAAAGGCAAAGTGGAAAGTCAGCCAAATCCACTCTCCGTAGATAAAATTACACGTGTGCGAATGTCTGTTTTGTGGATCGGGTGTTCACGTGTGTAAACGGAGGGGGTGTGCACAGAGCTCCAGGCTCGTCCCGGCCCTGGCCTCGCGGCTGGAGGTCCCAGGCCACACTCGCAGCGTCCCCTGCTCCGAGCGGTTGTCCTGGCGTGGGCGGCACACCCCATACGAAGGCCTGGTCCTAGGCTTGCTGGCTTCCGCTGAACGCGAGTATTTGTCCACGTTTGCTGGGACACGGCGGAGGCTCGCCGGGGGGCGTCTGTGATTGGGCCCCGTGTCCCTTGGGGAGCAGCAGGTCGGGTTCCCCTTGAGGCAACGGGCCGAGTCACCTTCCACCTGAAGGAAAGCTTACTTGACACAAGGTTTCACTTTACGGGATGAAAAATTCCAAACTTGGGGGACCCAGAGGTCCAGAGACACTCGAGATGTTTCCGGCGGGTCGTGAGCGGCGGTGGTCAGAGGGGTCACTGCTGCTTCTCGCCCTGACTCAGCCTCCCTTGGCTGCTGGTTCCAGCGGAGACCTGACCTGTAGGACCCCAGCCCCACGCCGCAGACACCCGTCTCCCGCGCGCATGCGTTTCAGCCCTGAGCGGCCGTCGCCTGGCATCCGTGGGGCTTCTGGGTGCTGGAGTGTGCGGGGCGCCGGGAAGGGCACGGGCCGATGCCCGCTGCCGTGCAGGCCGCTGCTTCCCTGGTCAGAGGCGGCGTTGGGGGGGGGGGAGCACGCGGTTGTCACCATCCGGAGACCCATGAGTGGTGATGACAGCAAAGTGATTTCAGGTGGTCCCAGGTGCAGAGCAAATGCCATCTTTCCGAGAGGAGAACATTCTCCTCCCTCCATGACGGGGCGTCTCCCTCCCTCCACAACGGGGCGTCCCCCTCCCTCCACGATGGAGCATTCTCCTCACTCCACTCACCCCGTGGAGCCCCACACAGCCTCGTCCCCGCTGCTTGGTCACTCTGCGGTGGGCTCGCCTCCTAGACACTGGGTGACTTGGGGAAGGTGATGAACTGACCGAGAGCCGCCTGCCCTTGGTTTATGGTGGGACCCTCTGCGGTGGAGTCTTCGCTGCGCTCACAGGGGACAGGGGCTCCCCGTGTAGACGGTTCCCCTACACGCTTTTCCACACACCTGGTCCCTAGTCCTCCCACGTTCCGACCACGAGGCTGACCGGGCGGCACTGCCGGCGCGTCCCGGTGCGCCCAGACCCCGGACCGTCTCCCTCCTGCGACAGAAGGTAGGTAGCAGGAAGGTTTCAGTCCCTGTCATCCATAGGACTCTCCTCCCCCGTGCTCATCGGGGACACCCCGCAAGGATGCGGGACAGGGATGCTCGCTCGACTGTGCCGGGGTGAGCACCCGACGCAGAGCCTCCTGTGAGCCAGGCCCCCGCGCTCCTGCCGAACCGACTTGTAACAGGGACACGGCTGTGGGGGAGGGAACCACGCGGTGCGCCTCGACTCCGCTGCCGTCGGGGCCGTGAGCTGCCCTTCTCACTGGAACCCCGTCCCCACGTGGCACGTAATGCATTTTGTCCAGGCGCTGCCTGGGGACCCGTGGCCCGCTGTGCCGTGTGCGTCGCGTGTACTCACGGCCCAGAAGGATCCGGGGGCTCTCACGGCACAGTGAGTATTTGCAGGGAAAAGCACGGTTTTGCCCGCACCCCAGGGGTCTGGGGCCTGCTTCCCTGCGGGAGACCGTCGGGGGCTCCCCACGGTGTCACAGCCACTCGGAGCTCCGCCAGGCCCACGGGGCCGTGTGGGACCCAGCAACGTGGCGGCTGCATCCGCTCACGGGGAGGTGAGCCCAGCTGACGAGGGCCAGCCTCGTGGGTGGGTCGGCAAGTGGACCGGACACACAGTTCGTATTTTGTCTCCAGAATCTGTAAAGTCCCTAAAAGCTGAACTTTTTCTTTTTTCTTTTTTCTTTTTTTTCCTGTGGTGAGTGGCGAGGCGCCTCCGTCAGTCGGGGGAACGTTGACAAGTGCCTCACCACGGGAAGGTGGAAGCACCCGGAAGGCCCAAGCCCCTGTCTCTTGGGCTCATCTCCCACCCCTGACGCGGTCTGTTCGGGAAACCGGTAAGAGATGCGGTGTGGCCGAGGGGCGCGGCTTGCCCGCGAGCAGAGAGAGAGCACCGTCTTCCTCCAGCCGGGGACGGCCCCGCAGATAAGTGCGTACAAGCCACACGGGGCGTCGCCTCGATGCTAACGGGTCAGGAGTATATTCTGAGCGTAGGCGGCAGCTGTGGAAAATTTAAACGCAGGAGTCGACGCGATCGGGCTTGTGCGTAGTAGGACTTTTCCAGCCGTGGCGTTAGGGGACGGTGGTGTCAGGGCCAGGAGGCGGGCCGCTGGCTGGTTTGGTCGTCTCCCCGAGAGTGGAAGGCCGTGAAGCCAGGCCGTGTCACTGGGAGGAAAGGACGTGGCTGGATTCGGAGACACTAATTGTCGTTAATCACCTGGCGTTGCCCTAAGTGCCGGGGTAGCGTGACGGGGGGAGGCCCTTCATGACGCCTACAGCGGTGAGAGAGACAGGGATGAGACAGTCACCTCAGTTACCACACGACCACACACACAGAAAGAGCCGGAAAGGAGGGAACACAGGCTCCAGAAGCACAGGCAGGAACGAGTCACTCTCAGGGAGCTGGGAGGAGGGCCGGGCCCGGGTTGTGTCTGAGCCCAGACGAGGGGCTGGAGACAGAGGTGCTGGGGGGAGCAGAGGGGGGACTGGGACCCCAGTAGCTGAGGCTGGGGGGGCCTTGCCAGGGCCCCTCGAACACCTGTTCTTTGTCTTAGATGCGACTAGAAGAGACCGAGGTGTTTGTTTGTTTTTTTTTTTTAATTTATTTATTTTTGAGAGACAGAGAGACAGAGTGCGAGCAGGGGAGGGGCAGAGAGAGAGAGGGAGACACAGAATCCGAAGCAGGCTCCAGGCTCTGAGCCGTTCGCACAGAGCCTGACGTGGGGCTCAGACTCAAACCGTGAGATCAGGACCCGAGCCAGAGTTGGACATTTAACCGACTGAGCCCGCCTGGCGCCCTGGAGTGTTTTAAGTAGAGGGATATCTTGGGTTGCTCCGGGGAAGGCGAGGCTCACTTCCAGCGGGTTCCGTTCAGAGAGTGGTTGGTTGCCTCTTCAACCACATTAACAGGGGGATGGACTGTACAGTGAGTGGGAAGTCAGCGAATGGAAGTCCTCTGCCGGGGGGAGGTGTGATAGGTCGCCGGAGCGACTGTACGAGGATAAGTGTGTTCTGTATTTCTTCACCTTGTGTAATGAGAAAGAACATCACGGGATTGAAGGGGTTGTGATATTTTGAGGGATTCGCTGTAATTCTAGCACGCCGGTGTTTAAAACAAATTCATCGAGTCTTTGACATCATAATTGTATTGTTTATTTCATTTTTAATTAGGAAGCTTTAGTTTTAGAGCCTTTCTAAATTTACAGAGAAATGAGTGCAAAGGGCCGAGAATTCCCACAGAATCCCCCTCTCTCCGCGTTCCTCTGTGCTTTCCCCGTTACCGATGAGCGTAGTACTTTGTTAAAATTGGGGAGCTGATACTGGGCCAGTATCATTAGTCAAGTCCATACTTCACTTTAGGGTCGACTCTGGATTGTGCACTTCTGTGGGTTTGGACACGTGCATAATGTCATATATCCACCGTTAAAATGTCCTACAGGACGGTTTTGGAAACCAAAAATTCCCCTGCTCTCACCTGTTCCCTCCTCTCTGCTGTCCCCTCCCCAAGCCCAAGATTTTTACTGTGTCTCTCGTCCTGTCTTTCTGTCTTTTCCAGAATGTCAGGAACTGGAATCCTACAGTATGCAGCCTTTTCAAACTGGCTTTTATCTTTCTTTCTTTCTTTTCTCTTTTTTACTTAGTAATGCATTTGAGTTTCATCCATGTCTTTTTATGGCTTGATAACTCACTGCCTGTTAGTGCTGAACAATATCCCACTGTCTGGATGGACCACAGCTTATTTATCCATTCACGCCCTGAAGGACACCTTGGTTGCTTCCGGATGGTGGGTGTTATGAATAAAGCTGCTATAAATACCCACGGGCAGGTTTCTGCGCGGACCTGAGTTTTTAACGCGACTCATTCGGCTGACTAGGAAGGACCACAATGCTGGGTCATGACGTAAGTAGTTTAGTTTTGGAAGATGCCAAACTGTCTTCCAGCGTAGCTGCCCCGTTTTGCGTTCCCACCAGCGACGAGGGGGCGCTCCTGCAGCTCTGTGTCCTCGCCGGCGTCTGGCGTTCTCAGGGTTCCGGATTTTGGCCACTCGGAATGGTGCGCGGCGGCACGGCGCTGTGGTTTTAATTTGCGTTTCTTTCGTGGCCGGTGTCGTGGGGCGGCTCACGTGCTTATTTGCCACCCGTGTGTCACCTTCGCTGAGGAGTCCGTTCAGATCTTTTGCTCACTTTTTAATCGGTTTGTTTCTTTTACTTTTGAGTTTTAGAAGTTCTTTGAATATTTGGGATACCAGTGTTCTATCAGATGTGTGCTTTGCCAAGATTTTCTCCCTTCCATGGCTTGACTTTTGATTCTTTTATGTGCCTTTTGCAAAGCGGAAGTTTTTAATATTAATTATGTGCAGGGCATGTATTAATTACTCAGTCAGTGGAGCATCCGACTTCAGCTCAGGTCATGATCTCTAGTTCGTGGGTTCGAGCCCTACGTCCAACTCCGTGCTGACGGTTCGGAGCCTGGAGCCTGCTTCAGATTCTGTGTCTCCCTCTCTCTCTGTTCCTCCCCTGCTTGTGCTCAGTCTCTCTCTGTCTCTCAGAAAAATAAAAAAATAAAACATTAATAAAAAATTAATTATGTCCAGTTACTAGTTTTTCTCTTCTATGGATCATGCCTTCGGTGTCCTCACTGAAATTTATTTTTATTCATGCTTTTTAATTGTAGAAAGAGTTGCTGTCAGACTCCATTCGTTGGGCCACAGACCCGCCCTCACGCAGCACACTACCTACACCTGTGAGCCCGCTAGGTACTAAGTTGTTTGGTTTGAAAAGCTTTCTTTTCATTCTTGTTATCTCAATTTACACTAATTTTGGCAACGACAATTTTGTGTGTGATTTTTAAAGTGACGAAGTCAACACTAGTCATGACTGTGTCCCTTTGGTTGCTGTTTGGGTGAATTCACGGCGTGTTGTTCTTGTTTTGTTGGCGTTGACTGGGTCTTTTGACAGAGGTACGAGTCAGAATCTCCTTTTAATCTTTGCTGTTCACCGTTTCAAATCCTTGTGAGCTAAAGGGAAATGATTTGTGTACAGAAACTATTGATTTGCAACAATTTTCTGCATTACCCCAGCCCCTCGGTACAGGACTTCCTTAGTAATAACATGTCACCAATAAAGCCGTCATGAACACTGATATTTTTACTCTCTCGGTTTAAATTTGGATTGCTATCTCACGTCTGAGCTAATGGGTACTGAGCATTCCTTAACTTTCTATTATTTACGGTCCTGTCTTGCTTCAAGGCCGCAGAGGTTACCAGTCTCCCCACGCGGAGGCTGGCGCGCTCTTCACTCCCACGGCGTGGTGCTCCTCGTTCGGGTTCTGCGAGGACTCCGTGAGATGCCATTTCCTCCAAGGTTTCCCGGCCAATCCTGCAAAATCATACTCCGTCACTCCATTCCTCTTCCTTTTTACATTTTTCTTCCTGCCACCTGTGATATTCAGAATCGTGTTATGTTTCTGCCTGCCTGCTTGCCGTCTGCCTCTTCCAATCCGGTGTCGTCGCCAGAGGGACGGGGCGTTCTCTGCCTTGACGGCGCTTGACGAATGTTTGTCTAATACATCCGATTCGCTAGGGACAGAATACTTGGTTGGATTCCTACCAACCATTCTGGGGACCCAGGCTGTTTCTGGAGGCTTACTTTGGAGAAGATTATTGTAACAGTGGCACTTAAACTTTTCATTAGATTCTGCCATCAAGTCTGTGCATCGGGCGGGGCAGAGGCTTTGTCCGGTTCACAGAAAAAGGAAGTGTAGCTGGAAGGATTTGGCGGGGGGATGTTCTGGAGTCGTTTCCTAGAACTCTGCTACCTCTGGCTAATGTGGATGTGAAACCACCGAGGAAAGAAACAGTCAAGGGGAGCCTCCACAGTCTCTGACGCGCGGGCGCAGAAAGCGCCGGTTACTGATTCCAAGGAGCCCGAACGCCTTTGCTGTCTTGGGCCTCACAAGGTCAGCTCCAAAGCAGATGCTATAGTAACGGTTCTGAAACGCCCAGCAGAGGGAAGAAAATAAACAGTTTAACTTTGTGGGAGCCAGCTTTCCACACATTTCTTTGATCTCCGTTTTACCTAAACCTTAGCATTCCTTGGGTGTAGTGTTCCAAAGAATACCCTTTGGAAAATGCTGCCTTTTGCATCTTTTGTTCATTTGTTTGGAGAAAAAATGGTGGAAGGTGGTATCAATTCAAACCGTTTTTTAGGTTGAAAGCAGTTAAAGGTATACAAAGGTATAGGTAGCACTCCTTTGTTGCTTGATGTGGTTACTGAGAGTTTACCGTAAAATTTCTGACTGTAGCTCATTGTCAGAAAGCTTCTTTATTAGCACATTAAACAAAAGCCAAAAGGTATAGAAGGTAATATAAATTATTAACTATCCTTGTGATTTCCCCATTCAAAACCGGAATCACAGTGAATCTTAATGAGATGCAGCATTCACTGGGAGCCTATTCTGGAGAACACGCAGATGGACTGAATTGCGATATCGCGTAAAAATATCCCCTTCTCAGAGAGGCCTTCTCTGATCTCTCAGTCTTCAATAAACCCCTCCGAAGCCCCTTTCTAAACCTTGAGATTATTTTATTTTATTTTATTTTATTTTATTTTATTTTATTTTATTTTATTTTATTTTATTATTTTATTTATTTCGTGTTGGTAGGATTTGACCATATCTCACAGGAGTCCATCTAGATCCTGACTTGTTTACTCTTCCTCTGAGCACTTCCACTTGCACAAAACTGGTGTGAGGGCACTGTTGTCCGACGCGGCCCCTGGAGAATGTCCCAGAGTGTACAGCGGGGGCCTGATAAACACCTGCGTGCGAGCCTGCTCGGGTCACGGCTGTCATCCAATGAACTAAGAGAAGACACTCTAGCATTCATTCCGGTTGGGCCAGGCATGAGCGATATTCAAAGAAGGACAGCCATCATGGCTGTGAACTGACCAAGTCCTGCGTCCCAGTGCTGGCCTACTGGTGATGGTGGTGCTTCTTGGTACTGAAAAACGCTTATTGGAGGCACCGAGGAACACTTTTTACCAACATGGGGACATTTCAGATTTTAAGAAACTATGATCTTTGAGTTTATCATCCCTCCCCACAACCATCACCCCTGTTAGACCTTACACTGAGGTGATTTGTTCTGAACCGGTCCATTTAGGGAAACGTAGATTCATTTCAAAGAACTTTAGAGACAGTTGCCTGTTTCAAAGTGACTCAAAAAGTGTCTTTTGATTGAAATAATTGAACAGTCCGTCTAGCCTGTTTAACGAAAAGGATTAAAACAAAAACGAACTTTCCAAAAACTACTTTGCATCAATTAGTTCTAAATACATTTATTGGACTGTTCAAATTTTATCTCTTTTTGATTAGTCAGAGATGCCAAAAATCGAGAAGATTCTCCCTCTCTTTATTTCAAGTAGGAACCGATTTGATGCCACAGGAAAAGCTAACTTGTGCCTCTCAGCGTGCGAGGGACTCCGGAGGGTGAAGCTGTCTGGAAGTGGGGGGCGTGTGTAGGGCGGTGGGTACGTGGAGCATTCTTGTCTCTTTTTATCAGCATTATTGAGATGTGATTCACAAACCATACGATTTACCATTTAGCGCTCAGGACACGGTGTTTCGGTGGGTTCACAGACACGCGCACCCGGCACAGCCCGTTTTAACACATTCTCATCCCCGCAAAAGCGACTCCATTCCCATCAGCCGTCACTTGCCTACCCGCCCATCTCCACCCGCCCCCAGCCCTGAGAAACGATGAAACTGCCGTGCCCACTTTCTGCCTCTGGATCGGTTCCCTGCTTTCCACATTTCTGTTCCTGGGTCATGCAACAGACTGGCTGCTTCCACTTAGCATAATTATTCCAGGCTCATCCATGTTGAAGCATGCATCCCTACCGAATTCCTGTTTATGGCCAAATAGTGTCCCATTGTATAGATATCCTACATTCTCTTGATGTGATTGTCAGTTGATGAGCTTTGGGGATGTTTCTACTTTTTGACTACTGTGATCAATGCTGGTGTAAATATTTGTGTATAACTTATGTGTGGACACAAGTTTTCATTTCTTTTGGTTAGATATCCAGGAGTAGAAATGCAGAAACCCTGTATTTAATGGTTTGAAGAACTGCCAGATTGTTTTCTGAGCTACTCCACCATTTTACGGTCCCATCAGTGGTGTATGGTGGTTCCAGTTTTCCACATACTTGTCAAAACACTTATTATTCTCTGACTTTTTGATTTTTGCTATTCGTAGGTAGAGATGATATCTCATTGTGGCTTCAATTTAATTTGATATCTAAAAGTGTGAATATCTTTCTATGTGCGTATTGGCCATTTGTATAACTTCTGTGGAGAAATGTCTATTTGGATCTCTGGCCATTTTTTTAATTGGATTGTTAGTCTTTTTATCATTAACTTACAAGTGTCTTTTATATATTCTTCATAGGAGGCCTTTATCTGATATGTGATTTGCAAATGTTTTCTCCGATTTGGTGGGAGCATCTTTTTACTTCCTTGATGGTGTTCTTTGCAGCATGGATTTTAATTTTGATTAAGTCCAATGAATCTATTTCCTTTATCCTTTATACTTTTGGTGTCGTATGTCAGAATCCTTTGCCAAATCGAAGTCATGAAGATTTACTCCTATGTTTTCTTCTAAGAGTTTTATAGTTATTATATTTAAGTCGTTGATCCATTTTGAGTTAACTTTTTTGCCTGGTGTGAGGCAAGTGGTCAGATTCATTCTTTTGCATGTGGCCATCCAGTTGTCCCGGGCCATTTGTTGAAAAGACTATTCTTTCTTAATTGGATGGTCTTGGCACACTTGTTGAAGATCAGCTGACCATCGATGTACGGGTTTACTTCCGGACTTTCAATTCTATCCCATGAATCTATATGGCTATTCATGTGCAGGACAGCATTCTCTTTGCTACTATTGCTCTTCGGTAAGTTTTCAAACCATGAAGTGTGAGCCTTCCCACTTTATTCTTCTTTTCAAAGACTGGTTTGACTATCTTGGTCTCTTGGAAATTTGAATGAGCTTTAGAATTTCTACAAAGAAGTGAACTGTGATTCAGATGGTGATTGTGATTTTGTCGAGTATCCTCCGGCTCAATGATTCCTTCCTCGGTTGTGTCTGGTCTACCAGTGAGTCTCTCAACGGAATCCCCAGTTTCTGTTGCACTGTCTTTGATCATTGTCATTTGGTTTTGATTCTTTCTTAGAATACCATCTCTGTTTACATTTCCCACCTGTTCTTGCACAGATTTTAATCATGGTAACTTTAAGCTGGTGATCGGATCATTTCAACTTTCCTACCATGTCTGACTTGGTTCTGATGCTTGCTCCATCTTTTCAAACTGATTTTTTTTCCTTTTAGAATGCTTGATAATTTTGTGTTGAAAGCAGGACATGGTGTCCTGGGTAGCAGGTGGCATAGTGAATAAGCCTGCGGAGGAGGGGAAGCGTGCAGGGAGAAGTGCCCTGCAGTCCTGTTGGGTCTCGGTCTCCTGGTGAGTCCACAGACCCCTGGACTGAGAGCTTAATGGCTGCTTCTCAGTTCTGGCCCCCCCCTTTAGGTGGGATGAGATGGCTGGAGTGTTGAGGGGGGCTGGAGTTGGGTCTTTCCCTTTCCCTGGGTCAGGGAAGTTCTGATAAAAGCCCCAGAGGTTAGGCTCAAATAAAGTAGTTTCTCTGAAGGCAGGCCTTGTCAGTAGCAGGGAGCGCTGAGCTATTTCAAAATGGCTCCTTTCCCCTCCCCCTGCCGGAAGTGTCAGCGG